>CAJNSZ010000940.1:0-42643 GCA_905329745.1 Rotaria sp. Silwood2 | reverse complement strand
TAAAGGGTATCCGAGATAGCCCTCAGAAAGTTATAGCTAGTGTCCCAAGATAGGCTTTGAGAAGTTACAGATAATGCCTCGAGATAGCTCTTAACCGCTTGTAGATAGTACCCTGAGATAGCTCTTAAAAAGTTACAGATAGTAACCTGAGATAGCCCTTAAAAAGTTGTGAGCACTATCCTGAGATAATCACTAAAAAGTTATATGCGGTATCCCGAGATAGCCTTTGAAAATTTATGCATAGTGCCCAAAGATAGTCCCTAAAAACTTATTGATAGTGCCTCGAGAGAGGCCTTAAGGGTATCCCCCCTTTCCGGGGTTTCTGAAGAACGGCTCATCAGAAAATTTGAAATTTTCAGGGTAGATAGATCTTGATGAGTACAGCAAAAGTTGTCATAGACTCAAAAAATTCTCTGATGCTGTCTTCTATGAGATAATAGGATCACAATGTCGAAAAATGGCCCTTGTTTTCGCCCCCGTTTCTCAAAGACGGTATGTTCGATTGAGCTGAAAATTTTTTTTACGGGTAGTAGACACTGTTTGGGGTGCGTATCTTTTTAGTTTCTTTTTATCTTTTATCGTTTGAATAAAAACAGTCAAAATACTGAGCCTACCCTAAAAAACGCTTGTTTTTATTTCTCTAGCTAATTTTGTGAAAGCTGCCAAAAATCATCAGAGCAATAATTCTTGAAAAGAAAAAAAATACTCACCCCAAATAGTGAGTAGAATATGTAAAAAAAGTTTCAGCTCGATCTCTCTTACCATGCAAGAGAAACGGGGGCGGAACAGTACTTTTTCTGCTAAAAATTTGATCTTGAGACAAAAGCAAAAAAATATAAAATTTTAGCTATTTTCGCTATGTAAATTTAATTTCTCCTCGAATTTTTTAATCTTTAAAGGCAATTGTTGGGTTCCAAAATATAGTCAGTAGATAGACACTACTTGAAACTACACAATGGCCACAAAAAACCAAAAATGATAAAAAACAAAAATTTTGGGCGAGGAAAGGGGGAGTACCCTTAACAGGTTATAGATAGTACCCTGAGATAGCTCTTAAAAAGTTATAAAGAGTATCACGAGATAGCGTTCAAAAAGTTATGTATAGTACCCGGAGATAGCCCCTGAGAAATTATACATAGTATCTCAAGATAGCCGTTGAAAATTTTTACATAGTGCCCAAAGACAGGTCTTAAAAACTTATTGATAGTGCCTCGAGATAGCCCTTAACAGGTTATAGATAGTGCCCTGAGATAGCTCTTAAAAAGTTATAAAGACTATCCCGAGATAGTGTTCAAATGCTATGGATACTACCTGGAGCAAGGGGGAACAAACTGATTACTAATACTAGTAATCAATTTGTAATCACGAGTAATCACCAGTAATCACTAGTAATCACCAGTAATCACCAGTAATCACAAGTAATCATCAGTCGCGAACCGTGGGGTTCTCAAGCCCTATTTTTGAAAAAAAAATTTTTTTCGAAAAAATAGGACTTGATGACCCTAGTGCTCGGGTTGGGGACGGAGATGGTTACGAAACCGTTACCAGTTACCCGGGAACGTAACGGTAACTTCCCACCCCTAATCACCAGTAATCACCAGTAATCACTAGTAATCATTGGTAATCATTAGTAATCACTAGTAATCATTGATAATCATTCGTAATCATTGGTAATCAAGTAATCAAGTAATCAGTTTGTTCCCCCTTGCTTCCGATATAACAGTAAATTTTCCAACCCCTAAAAATGTTTCCACATCGTTTTTGATTTTATGATTTTTTTCTGATTTTTTCAAAATTGAAAATTTTTTTATTATTCAATTAAAATTTATTTTTATAACTATTATGGTGCGTAAACTGTTTATGATACTACCCACATCTTTCGATTTTGTTACTTTTCTTCTGATTACATTGTAATTTTTAGGCTATTCAAAATTTTCTTTCTTATTTCATTTCGATATTTTTTCCGGGTGATTATTTTGAGTTGTTTCAATACAGGGATTTGTTTTTGAAAAATGAATGAGTTTAAACTAAACGACTTTCTTAAATTGTTCACACTAACTGAACTTATATACATATATTGTTTTTCATGTTTTTCCTGACAACAACATATATTCTAAGATAAATTGTAAAAGATCATGAAAAACAACATATGACGTCTTGCTAGTAGACAAGTCTGTCATACCTTTATTCACATGAACAGTTATAGGATTTTTCTCCAGCGTTTGAAAAAATTTCGAAACTTTTCCAACGCACACAATCAAATCTCTCATTTTTAATTTTTTCTATCCGATAATACTACTAAAGAGAGAAATAATTGATCATAAGGTTGACGATCTATGATTAGAACACAAAGTTTAGTCGAGTTAGTCGTGAGATCTATGTAATTGAATGCAGACTTTTATGGAGAGCATAGAAATAACAATCAGAACTTATTTTCCAATAGTAAGAAATTTGTGGGAGAATTCAGCCAAAATTTTTAACTCTGACTGTTTTATTATATCTATTGAACATATGTTGGGCTGAACAGAATATTAAAAAAAATCTCAAACCTTCAGCAGACGCTTTGAATTCGATTGATAAGAGTTTTATAAAAGCCAAAATATATTTAATAATTTTGAATAAACTTGCTCAAAAGCATGAAGAAATTGATTGATGATTATGATTTGTGCATGTGTTCAAGGAATCTAATATCGTTGGTGAATGATCTTAAACATATGACAGAGGTAAACTGACAATCTGTTATTCGTGTATGTGTTCTTAACCTTACATCAAGATGATTTTCAACGGTAAGTATTCATTGCATTCTACTTGTATCGAGCTATCCCCTTGTGTGAAGTGATTTTTTTCTGTACTAGGTGCTTCTATTTTCTAAATATTTTGATGTAGCATACTAGCTTGTGAGATATTTTCATAACATGTAATCATTTAAATTTGAATTTTTCTTAAACATAATTCTTTTGTTTTCATGTATTCATTAAACTCTTGTGTCTTGCTTTAACGTTCAGGCGACTTGATTAATTATTTGCTCTCGCTTTCTTTTATTATGAAATTCATTTTTTTGTAACGATATAACTCAAAGTTCTATGATATAGACACCGCAACCAGTTTACTATTGCCGATTTATTCCTTCTGTTGATTTATCTGATATTACTTGACGTTCTTTGGAATTCAATGTGCAGCGATGAAAAGAAAAGAAATTCGTCAATACTAGTGAATAGCTCACAAAAACAAGAGCGGAATAAATTTTAAAAATACATTTGTAAGCGTCATTGCTGTTATGTCGGTTTCACTATTGTTGCCAGGAATGTTAAGAAATGTAATTAATTACGTCGAACATTTTTCGAAATATGGCAGCAATAGGACGAAAGCAATGGTTGCTGTGTCATCACGTTATATAAATTATGAAAATAATGTCCGCTTCCACTACAAACCATGATGCAACACTTTGAAGTTGAGAACTCCGTTTACAATCAACTGAAAACAAAATTATACGTGGTCAACTTTTAAGGACTTATGCGGCTTTTATAACTGACATATCTGCTTTCATCAATATTGATTTATTATCAACGTCAAGCATTATATGTGAAATTTTTGAAGCCGAATTCTATTAGATTAACTTAACAATGTAAAATTTTTTCTCGATGCAAATCTGTTGCTAATGCTGCAGCATTTTGTATTTCGATTGCAAATACAATGTTTCTGAATACTACTGATAAAATAAAACAACAATCTAAAAGAATTCGACTTCTTGATGGACTAGTGAATGGTAGGAATAATAATATTCAATTTACAAATTACTATTCAACAATAAGAACTGGAACATTACCAAAATCTATGCTTCTGAGTACGGTTGATCATTTAACTCGAGATGTGTATTCTTCAAGATTATGATAAAACCCAACATTATACACATAGCTGAAGTTAGCAATCGATTCAAGTAATTCTGGCAGCGATTCGCCTAGGAACTTAGTCTAACGCTCCTATTCTTGGTCCAAGGTCAACTCCATGAGCTCTATCTAATGGTATAATTAGATTTTTCATAGCTCAAACCAAAGTCCCAAAAAAACAAAAATACTCATATTTCACTATAGGACGCAGAAGACCATAAAAGTAAAAGTACCAGCGATTCGCCTAGAAACTTGGTCCAAGATTCATATTCTCGCCCCAAATACAACTCAATGAGCTCTATCCAATGGTATGCTCAGATTTTCGACAGCTCAAAGTATAATTTTCAGATGCTCACTAGCGCCATCTGTCAGCCCAAAAATCATACTTCGGTCTCTCGACAATAGGAGCATATCATTGAATAGAACTCGTTGAGTTGTACTTGAAACGAGAATAGGAGACTTGGACCAGGTCGTTGGGAAAATCGCTGCTGGAATTACTCAAATTGGCTGCCAGGATTCCAAAAAGAAAAATACTAGTATTTCGAGTTTTTTGGAAACATAGTTTGGGCTATGGAAAATCTGATTGCACCATTGGATAGAGCTCATCAAGTTGTACTTGAACCGTGAATAGGAACGTTGGACCAAGTTCCTACGCGAATCGCTGCCGGAATTACTTCAATCGGCTGCTAACTTCACCTACTTACACTATACCAGATATTGATGTTAAACATTAAAAGAAAATGAAAAGATCGATGAAATTAGAGTGTATTATTGGTACACTAAGATAACATTGTCAAGTATCTTATCAACAGGCGTGGAATCTTTTACAAGTCTACCAAAGTCATACTTAATTCATGTACATTAAGTACATAATTATATTTATTATCACATGTATTTTGGTTTCAAGCTTCACGTTAATTGCAATAATGGTGACAGTACCGGGACATTAATTGATGAAATTGAACTTTTTTTTAGATGAAAATGAAAGTTCACCTTTTATAACGGAAAGGTGTTATGAAACTTATGATGTACCATCAGATGTGCTCTTTTTTTCTAATTCCATATATATGAATAAAGTTGAAGCAAAATTTAAAAACAACTTAAGATGGCTATGGATATGAATTTGTGTTAGGAAGCAGATGTCACCTAAGTGAAGTTTACTAACCGTAATTACACGCTTAAGAAATATTATTGACATTTATGCTGAATTAATTTGTATCGTAAAAACAGGCATTCCCAAAAGCAAGTTCTAAATTCGTTTCTGACATGATTATTACGATTTCATCAACTAAATCTTAGAGCATCTTCTACAAGATCAATTTGATTAGAATAAAAGCAACCGACACGATGTCAAATATTCCATTAAGCCATTTGTGTTCTTGTAGTGTGGGTGTGGGTTGTGGTTCCGTAATTAATCCACACCCACACCCAAACATGAAAATGTGATCTAAACAATCTTAGACTAGTATATTATATTGCAACTTCATTTAAAACTATTATTCATGCGACCTAGATTGAATCGATTCAAGGAATTCCTTATGGAGAACGGTCAAAAATCAGAGACAATCAAGCGATATTATACATCATTGATGATAAATAATAGAAACAAGATAATTGAGAAAGAAATTGTGATAAATCAGCTGCTATATCGTCAATTTTTTCGTCGATATTAAATTTTTTCAATATTAACTCTTATCTAAAAATTAACAAAATATGATTATGTTGGTTATTAAATAAAATATTCTTTCGTCATATTTCTATAGAAACGACTCATATTTAATATTTCAAAATCGATACAATAATAAATAAAAACCACCTGAATAAAATGTTTCACCCTATCAAACACAATTAGAGAAATAGAATCTAGTAAAATTAACTATGATTATTATTTCTCATATAACAATATTAAAGTGTTATTATCATTTTCAGTGAGACGAAAACGTTTAATTTTTTTTCTGAAGTTTATTACGTTAGCAATGATAGCTAGTGAGTAGAGGAAAGAATAATAATAATAATGAAAAAACTCAAAGATTGTTACGTTAAAATAAGAATTATTTTCTTGGTGATGCTACGACATCAAAGCTACGAATTGAATAACCAGTTTGAATACTTTTTAAACGAAGTGTTACAATTGATGGAACAATTCTTTGAGTTATAATAAATTGTATAAGTGGTGCTGCTTGAAATGTTGTTGTATTGAATGTTGTAGGTGTTTGAACTTGAATAAACTGTTCATTATTAATTGATGCTTCTAATGTACCAGAATTTCCACCGACATAAACAGTTAAATTAATTTGAATTGGTGATTGACGGATTTGTAATGGATAATAAAATACTGAATTAGGACCTAAATATCTTAAATCAGGATCAGGATATGGTACTTTATGACCCGCAAAATTAGTTGCATTCACATTATAAGATGGAATAGAAATTCCAAAATTAAATTGAACTGAACTTTGACGAAATTGATCAATCGCTTTTAATTTTGGTGCTGGCCGTGGAAGTTGAGCAACAGATGATGTTGAATTAAACATTTTTGTTGTATCAATTAATATTTCTTGTCTCATATCTTCTAATAAACTCCATGATCCATATTTACCTATTTGATTAGCTCCAGATCCAAACCAATTCAGTGTCTGAAAACCAAATCTTGACCATCCATTTAAGAATGTTAAACATATATCAGTCATACGAGGATGGCGAGTAGCTTTTATTTTTGCTTCTAATGAACAATCTCCACATCCACTAGCAGTATCAGGTCCTCCTTCATAACCATATACATTTAATTTATACCAGGCAGCATAAACAGCATGAACACCAATAGGTGCTTGTTGACTCCAACCATGTTCGGGTAAAAATCTTTGAATACTTGAATGAAATCCATCAAGTACTTGATCAATTGTTAAATTTGACCATGTTTTATAATGTTCTAAGTCAAAATAAGGAGCAATAGCAATACCATGAAGAAATGTTGATGGTGGACCATAAATAGTATTTAAATAATCTAAACCAGTGTTAATAACATATGGATTTACAGCTTGACCAGCTAATATTGGTCGAACACGTTTCCATAAACCAACATTTTCTTTGCCAAATACAATTTTAAATAAATCTGAAATATGTTTTATTTGATATGCTGTTCGTCGAAATCCCCAAGCGTATGAATTTGAAATACCATCATGATTTAAATGCAATGGATCACCATGATTATGGATAGAATCCATTGCAGCAAGAAGATTTGCTTTGGCTTGTGGAAACATAGAATTCCAAACTTCATTTGAATATTCAACATAAATATTACTTAATGGATTTAGTTCTTTTAACATTATTTTTGCAATATTTAATATATAATCATTTGTAGCACCATGTGGGATATTTATCCAAATATCTATTGGTTTATTTATTTGATTAATAATATTTGGAACTGTTTCCCATGGATTACGTTTAGGTGGTGTATATGTTGGCCAATTTACTGATGTTGCATCATTCCAATTAACTTCATAATTAGCATTTGTATTCGTCCAATCCATAAAACGTATAATATTGAAACGAGACAAGTGTGCTAACATTAATTTTGTTATCCTTGATTTTGATGATAAATCATAACCTGGCTGTAATATAGCTATATCTTGTAAACCAGGACCAGTTGTATTTCGAAAACTAAGCATCATTTGAATTGCACCTTGCGGGACATTTATCAAAGCTGTAAGGGTATTTGTTGATGCATCATATGTTTTATTCACAATATTTGCAGGGGAACCACCAGCTGTTGATACTTGTGCATTGCCTTTAGCATATAACATATATGTTCCTCCCATATCAATATTATTTGTAGCTAATACTATTCCAAAATCATTATTAGGCCATCCACTTACTAAATCAAATGTTGCATTACCATCCCAAGGTCTATCTGCACTACCCCACACACGTGCTTGCCGCACTAAATTTACATATGGAAGACTACGACTCCAATCATGTAAACCATCCAAATTAACACCAATAGAAAGCAATGTATGAACATTTGCTATTGACATTAATATTGAAATAATTATAAACCAAATCATTTAATTGAAATAAAAGTTCAAAATATTTTTGTAATACTATCAATATTAGAGTAGTTATCCGAGTTTCCAAAAAGTATGGTTAATACAAAAGACTGCCAGTGTGATAGACGTATTCACTCATATACATAATATATATATATAAGAATTTGACTCGTACGAATATATATAAATATATCGAGTGGGCGTTCGTAATTTTTACATGTCACTTTACCTATCCAGTCATATACGTTCGTATAATATTTCGTATGTGCATTGATATTTCCAATCTTATCATATTAGTTTCTTTTTACTTAGTATAAAGCAGCCCTGATATTGAAGTTGAATTTTATTTTCTTATGAAATGAAAAAACCATCGTATTAAGTATCATTTTACATAGAATAGGCATCAATATAGAAAGTATTAGAAGTACATTCACTTTCATAGAAGGTTTGCGAAAGATTAAGACGCTCTCCCAATTCGATCGCAGGCCAAGGACATTGAAATCACATGAAAATTTCAGGACGTACCAAGGCTGTAGTAGTACGACCATGATCAAATATTCAGTCTTATACCATGACTTTTGAGGAATATCTGTCAAACAACAGTAAAACATAGCACATTTAGTCTTCAAAAATTCTTTGTGGACTATAGTCATATATATATATATATATTTATTTATTTTTTGATGAAAAGAGTATTTCAAAATACAGTGCCTACCGGGACTTTTTTAAAATGCTTACTATTTAAGCAGATAAAAAGGATGACTAGCTTAATGGCTCGAAAGGTATGGATGTTCATCTTCTCTTAAGGCACGATCACACGCATCTCATACATTCATCGTTCACCTTGCATGTCGTCAGTGTTCAAGTTTGAATAAATGTAAGAAAGAAACTTCTCTGATTCCTTTACTGGTGTTGACCAACTACTTTCATATGCAGACTGTTCGCTATTATCGAACTTAATATCATTTCGTAAAGCAATGATATGCTACAATGATTCATTATCAAAACAAGATGTATTCTTTTCTTTTAATGGAATATCACCGTGTTTAAAAAGATAATATTTTGACATGCATTTGAAAGTTGTGGGTATGGGTGTTTGGTGTTCTAACATTTTCTTTTAGATGGACATCTCATAAACCTATGTTGAAATTGTAAACTCAATCGCTTTAAACTTTATGACTCAATCATCATCATCATATTGAAGGGCGCAATAAGTCAAAGATCAAAGATTTTGATAATCTTTACTTGTTGATCATTGGTCTCCACAGAAAAGTGGGTGTGGGTGTTAATATTCTCCTCAATCTCACTGACACCTACACCCTCTGAAGAAAAGGCAGGCATTCTATGCTGTGTACACTCTTTGATTGCAGAGAAAGCGGTTTCCTTTCATAAAAATCAATTATCATCTGATTGAAAAAAAAATGCAATTTTCGACAAATGTGCTTGTAATACAGCAGTAAACTGCTATGAATCTCGGATTTCCACTTCAAATGAAAATTGAGATTTAAAAATTTAGTGTTCTTAACATTTGTTACATTAGCTTTATTGGTAAAACTCATTTTCGTTTAAGAATAAATGATCACTTCATGAAAAAAAAAGAACAGAANATTATTTAAGATAATAAAAATATATACGTTTTGTAGAGAATTTGACGAGGAATCTATTGGTAAAAAAAATTTTTCTTAAACACTGAAAAATGAATGAGTTATATGAAAAATACTGAGAGCGCCATTCATTTTGTGACACCCGTTAATTCAATGAAATTGTTATCTCATATCATTTTTTGAGTTTTTGGCATCTTTTCTTAGTAATTACTCATATGCCTTATTTACAAATAATTACGTCTTTGGAGACCAGATACTTTTTTATGGACGTCGAGTTAGTTTAATTTAAAAAAAACCATTATCAAGCACAACTATTAATGAAAAAGATCTTTTTTATTTCAATTCTGAAATTGATTAAATAGAACTTTATTAGTTAACTAATATTTCTAAAGTCTTGTCGAATTAAATTTATAGAAATAAGCTTTTTTTCCTTTTAATATCAATTTTAGTTCACATATATCTGATAAAAAAAAACTAACTAGTGCAGTTCATAATGACACATCAGTACATTATTCAAATACACTTATCGAAGAAACAAAAATCAATTTTATAAATTTGTTATCATTTTAATGAACATGTAATTGACTTTTTTAGCAAGATCTTTGTCAAATAGTTGAATAATTAAAACTGTTTATCTATCTGGAAAAAGTCGAATATTATCGTTTCATGATCCAACCTAACTTTCCAACTGATCGAACTGATATTCAAATATCAAAATTTCGTCGTTGGCATTAATTATTATTTATAATATGACATTGCTATATGTTAAAGAAAACTATCATGTTCTTTTTTCTTTCTATTGTTAATTCACCAAAATTACTTTTTATTATTTTTCGGTTTTTTTAAAATACAACAGAACTTATATATCTAACGGATTCACTGGTACATGCATTCGCTATTGCCGTCAGTCAGTCTCTCTTTCACTCGTGTGAACATACAAATACTTCTACTCCCCTATTGTTAATCAATCATTCTTTTCTCTCTCTATTGTTTCTTTCGAAGAGCTACATGAAAGAATAAATCTTAAATAATCCAAATTCGTTATTCACAAGACCTTTTTTGAGCAAATCTCATATATATGAAATAGAATCTCTATTGAATAATCCTATTAATAACAAAGATATCATCAACTATCTACTTAAAATTACTATTATTATCGCATTAGATTTTACCATTCAATCATCTTGAATATTTCGAATAGAAATCATCATTTTCAAATATAGAACATTGCATAGAACGTGAGTATAGGTGTGTATGAATGAGGATCTTCTACTCATCCAAACCACGATTCATCCATATCCTACGTTATTTTCTACTATGCGAAGAGTTTTATTATTATAATTATTATTTGCATCGGTTCAACACAAGTAAAATACTCGAGACAAAAAATCACAAAAAAGAGATCGGACGGAATTTGGTCATAAATTGTCAGTTGAATGATAATGCTCTCATTTTCTTTGGTGCTTTTGCTATTGGTAACCTATAGGAATCAAGACAAAAAAAAACAATTTAGTGTAAAAGTTCAAAATAAAGAAATGTACAGTGGACAGCAAAAGTGTATGACATTTTTTACTTCGGTGTTTTCTATGAAAATCAAGGAGATAAATGATATATTTTGAGTGCAATATAAACTTAGAGTCAGTTTCTACACAAGCCATCTATTATTGATCTAATTGATTGTAGTATGAAGAAACAAAAGGGATTCTCATTTTTCTCTAGCAAGCAAAAATTGAACACACTTTTGCTGGTATTTTGGCTAATTCATCGTTATCGAAAAATCGACAATATACTTTTTAGTAAAAAAAACAATTATTGAGCACTAACAAGAGAAATGTTTTGTTAGAAGCTTTGCTCTTCAAATATTTCGTTAGAAAGAGCATTGAAAATTGAATAGCACTATGCATTGTTATTTTACAATAACTCTTTATAACAAAGTTTTTCTAGATATTAATTAAAATTTAGCTAATACTCTGTTAATAGTTATGAAAAGTGAGATCCATTCAAAAAAAAACAACTCTGTATTTTGTAGAGCAGACTGTTTTATCGAATGAAATCTTGCACTCTTCTGTGCAATCTATACATTAGTTTACACTACCCTATTTTCATTGATTAATAATTTCAATGATGATTTTCAACTACTTTTCATTTGCTCCGTGGCCTAAAATTTTCAAAGTGCTATAGCTAATAATGGACACATGACACAGAAGAGTGAAAAATCTCATTTGATAGAACAGTTTGCTGTACAATATGCACAATTTTTTCTGAAGTTGTGAAATCTTTACTTAGACTTAAGTTTTCATAATTAGTTCACGCTAGAATCAATTAGATCAAGAAGAGATTATTTGTGTAGACATTCACTCTAACTTTATATCGCGCTCAAAATATGTCATTCATATCTTGTGCTTTTTCATTGAAAGTACCCTAGTAAATGATGTCTTATATTTTGGCGGTCTACTTTAATTAACTCACGCAATTGCCTCATCGAGTTCCATGATTGTACGTTTTGTATTCAGTAAATACGGCTGCTGAAGGTATTGACCATTTGAATCTTCATATAGTTTTGCTGAAACGTCTATATTTGGATGCACTGTAGTAGCAGCGGTGAGATCTTGTTGCTCAGGGATGCTACGCGGCACTGCATTGTTATCTTTATCCACAAAAACGAACGACTTTTTTATGTTGAATAAGAAGATAGAATGATACACTTACCATCATCATCCGGCGGAAGATAATTGACAGGAGTAACAGTATTTGATTGCTGCTGCTGGAGACTTTTCTTTTTGGTAGCAGCATCAACTGAAAAATCAAACAAAACAGTTATAGATTTTCGTATTTCTTTTATCAAGACATAAATATATACCTCCAGTAAAAGAATTCGATTGAATAGTAGGTGAGTTAGGATCGACAACAAATGTATTGTTCTCATTTTGTCGTCGAGCAATTCGAATGACTAACTGCATTGTATCTAACTTATACTCGTGCCATAGTTGACGCGGTTTTTTGTTCTTGAATATGTTCAGAGTTCCTAAATTGGACCAATATCGTTTGAAGTGTATAGCGAGAGTATATCATACCGCAAGGAAAACGCCGTAATCCAAGGTTTTTCTTCCTACTTTCAGATATTTCGTATAACAAATCGCTTTGCTTAGGTTTAACGGGAATCAGGTACAATCTTAAAAAAGTCAAATCTTTTTCTGTTTGTTTACTTTATATCAACAACACACTGCATACTTGATCCAATCAGCATCGTACACATCTTGATCGGTGATCAAAAAATATGTTGGGTTTTCGAGTCTATAATCATTTCGACGAGAATCCCCAATGAGAAACATGTAAGGACTGTAATAATTGCAAGTACCATCTGGTGAACAGATAACCAGACTACATTCAATATACTTGCCGACGAGTCCCACACGTGGCTATCACCAAAAAAATTCAAAGTGCAGCGTTCTTATCCATATATTTATAATGCATACATACCCCCAACAAGAGAGGAGACCGTTCGAAACAATCAGCCAAATATACATAAGTCCAAAACTTTTGATCAACATAGTCACTGTTATAACGCCAGCGAAAAACGGATGCAAGTGCCTGGCAAAAGCTAAGCTCAGTCGGCAAGTAGAAATCCGTGTTCACAAGACGAGCCACATCTATGATGAGATACATATCATTAAACAATGCTATTCCGTAAGAGTGTAAATGTGAATGTGAGTATCTATCTTCATCTCATCCATACACTCACGCCCACACCTAATTAGTTAATATTTCAATTTCTTGAAAATAGCAAAAGAAAATTTACAAAATGCTTGTTGTTTCGAAACTAAAGAACTGGGACAAAAAAGAAGTTACTATCGTCATCTCCAGTCGGTAGAGAAAGACTTTCTCTGCTCCGAAATCCAAAACCACGAGTTCCAACAGATATAAAGAAGTGAAAATAGAAGATTTATACTGGAACATTTGACAATGGTAATAGAATTATGACCAAGCGCTCTAACTCAATTTTTTAAATCTTGGATTTGAAAAATAATTTTGCCTGCATCCGATTCCTGTTCCCCCATGGGACAATAAAATAAATACGTGAACTTACCTTTGCTCGTATCATCGTTGCCGGTAGTGATGACATGTTGCTGTTGTTCTTGATCTTCTGCTTCCTGAGAGGAATTTTGATGATGATCGACACTGTGTAAAGCCAACGCTAGATCTACATTTTCATATAATGCATGGAGAAAGAAGACTGGATTAGATAATTTATCAGATGAATCAATACTACTTTGATCAATGCGTGCTGGCGAGCCATTCGGATCCTGGAAGGAACACTCATCTGCAGAACTGTACATGATGGCGGCAACATCATTTGTTGACGACGGAGACCCAACAGTTAGATCATTCGGCTGTTTGACTGTTGCTTCTCTCGAACTGATATCGTTTTGATACGATATAGTTGATAATGCTGCTGAAAGATTCGTGTTCGAGTTCGAAATGCACATAGTAAAACTTACGTACAACAAAGAGTGCTGAATGATGATGATGCATTGTTAAAGTTTATCTCTGGCATAAACAAACAAATAAGTTAATTTCGATTATATTCATTCTTACCATTCGATATGCATTGATTGCAAAGCCAGTTGGATAGTGGTGATAGTGGTGGTGAGCTTGTATCTTGTCAATCATTTAGAGAAGTGTTCAATGGTTTCCTTGAGCTATCATCATTGTCGTCGTTACTGTATTCGATACATACATATACACATTGTACAAGAAAAAGACACTATACACTTACTTTATCTTTTTCATTTGGTATTATTGTTGAAGGTAAACATAACAATGATGGAATAGCAAACAAGGATACTATTGTATTATATACGAAAGAGCAGCATACAAAACGCATGAAATTTCCATACAAAAATAGGAAATGATTGTTTCTATCGTACAATGAGAAGATATGCACTTTCTTGACTCATCCTTACATTTCCGTTGCTATTATTACAAAGAAAAGAACAGGGAGAAAAGAGAGTAAGCGTCGATGTTACGTTTTTTTTGCCGTCATGCTTTTTGGTAAGTAATATTACTTGTTTTTTTTGTGCTTGTGACTTTATTTATTCGTTTGATTGTGATTCTGTGATTCTTTGTATTATGATATTGCATCATCGTCGGATAGTACGCTAATCATAACTGTTATCTCTTTGATTACTTTATTTCTATGTCAAATACATACTGTAAATCGCCTTTCTTTGTTTTTTGTTAGACTTCTTGATTTTAATTAAATTTTTAATCCTTTTTAAAATTAAAAAGAAAATAATATCAATGGATAAGAAAATGATTGATCACAAAGTAATATATATATATTCGTCGTAAGTCCATTAGTTAATTAATGTTTTTTTTTTCGATGATAAATAAACACTAATTAAAGCTAATGAAAGAGATTTCTATATCGAATAAATTCTATATTAATTGTATTTAATAAATTTGTTTCAAATAAAAAATGATAAACATATTTTGACTAATATTCAATACGTTTTATTACTAAAAAATTATTTCAGCTTATTATTAAAGTGACTATTGTTTTGATGTATATTTAAATCAATGGGCTGAATAATTGTATTATAATCTATATCAATTTAAGTTGTATGCGTGTTTGTTTGCTTTTGTCATTATAACATGACCTTCAATAAAGTTCAACATGACGTCAATGTGTTTTTTTTATATGCATCGATAATTTTATAAATAATATCAAAAACTTATTCATCATTGACTCAGAACAATCGGAGATATTTTCTGTTAAATTTATATGAATATAAGTAGCGTGTCAGTCATTAGCCTTTGCTTGGCTCAATCATAAAAGAATAGCATAGAAAAAACCAACACAACACTCTCCAAAATAAACCGTAGCCTAAATTCGTGTAATAGTTTTCGAATGACTCTTATCATAGTCTGTCACTCAACGAAAATCTCAAATATTTCCCTGAAAATTTTCTATAAAAACGCCTCTCATTATATAGTTAACAAAGAAGATCCTCATCGATCATATGTTCTGCTTATGTGTACTTTTAAATAACATATTATAGCACACTACCTAAATCTTTGCTTCAGATTGTGATTATAATGCAATTTGAATGTTGGATACTGGCTTTCCATTTTGTTCAAAAACTAATCTTGAACAACCTTTAAGAAAAAAAACTTAATCGGTATACATTATAATGCATGTATTTCAAATGTTGGTTTGGAATTGTTCACGAGTAGAAAAGATATTGAAATTACTAACAGCAAGTCTTCATAACGTTTTGAGTGGATTCTATTAGCTGCATAGGATATGGATAGCACGAGTTCTATACATTTTCTTTTAAATACTCTCAATGAGAAAGCAAAAAATTGTTTGAATCTTCTTGCAAAAACATCTCACATCTGAAACAACAGAAAAACAGTCACTCATCAGTCATCGGCGTTACCTCCGACCTGTTATTTCAGTGTTCCTTTTTTATTCGACCAAATTCTAGTATACCAGTTCATCTCTGATCAATTATCCAGAAAAGAAAAAGCTGATTTCTATTTATCGTCATACTCCATGTTTTTGTAAATTCTTCAATATTCTTCTGATATGAACTGCAGCTTCTTCAGATGCAATCATAAGGATTTTTCTATAGGATTATATCTATGAACTCATGTTCGTCTTCTTTTCCCTGATTGTTAGTCGTGCACTATAGATTTTTCTTTCCTTCTATATATGTTTGAATTTTCCAACATCGTTCTATTTTTCTTTCTTTTGTGTTCTATATATGGATTTTTCCTTGTTCATCGTTTATAGGAATTTTCCAACCTTTGTTATCACCCTATATATATAGCGTTTTGTTTGTTATGAAAAGGATAATTTTGTTAAGGGAGAGATACAGGTACAGAAATAAAGTAGAAATGGAATTGAGATCTCACATCTTCAATACTCTTGCATACTTCAAAAACACAAAATTTGCTATTTTGTTCTTATAATAAAACAATGAAATAAAATTTCGATGTTTTGTCAATTAATCAAACGTATCAATGTTTTAATCAGTTCTAGTATTAAAAGAAAAAATTACGATTAAAAGTATTTAAGAAATTATTGTAGATAAGAAAGAGAGAATACCCTTTGAATAATTGTATATTGGTTAAATCTCAAATTCTTAAATATTTAACTAAATAAAGAAACGGAAAGTTTTTAAGAATAATAGTGATTATAGTACTTTGATTGCAAATTTAGTTTGAAGAATGATTTGTTTATTCACTTTTTCTGAAACGAATTTTTATTATTCTAACATCATACTTGAATTTTTCCTAGAAGCCACTATAGACTATATAATAGTATAACATTACTAACAGAGAATCAAACTAATAGTCGTCATGCTCAGTAGCATCGTTATTGATCATACAGCTTGTAAAGCAATCCTCATTCGAATGAGAATAATTAATTAAATCGTTCTAAAATAAGATAAGTGTCATATATGCATAAAATGAATCATCATCTTTTTTTTTGTTGTATGTTTTTATTTTATTTTCAACTGACGACCATTTAATTGGTTCTTATAGTACATGAGTTGAAAGAAGAAGAATAGCATTTATATAAAAAAGAAAAAAGAGCGAGAGGTTCATTGTTACACTTGCTGTTATTTATAGACTGGAATCATTTGAGAGGATGCTTATACATCAAGAGGTGCATTTCTCGAGAAGGAATCTATACTCAACGAACCTCTTAGAAGAATGAATACCGTTTATCTTGCTCTCCCCGTGTAGCCATTTTTTTTCTTAGCATATTGAAATTACTCAGTTCGAAGATCAAAGATCCATCCGTCGTATCCGACAAGGCTAGCAAGTAGCGTTTTCAATATTTTTTACATCAATCTTCGAGTAATAATTCATTTGTAGTATACATGAAGAAATTTGCACTCCAATGCATACAAAAATAAACATCGTGTGTGTAGAATTTTTTCAGATCCTGTTGTTGTTTTGAAGTGATTAGTGAAAATATTGGAAAAAGCGATGAAAAAACAGGAAAAATATAAGACCTGACAAAAATCTTACTCAGAGTTGGAAATGTGAAACTTTCCAAACGAAACAAGTTGATCATTGAAACTCTTTCACGAATTTTAAGCCTTGTCTTCTGGATCACTGCATTAAATCCTATTTTGAAGTAAATACATACGCTAAGTACTTTATTTTCTTCACTCATTCCATTTTGTTCTTATCATATTTCAGTTCCATAACCAGATACCTGATTATTCGAACAGTGTATTGCTGCGAGATCATCTACGAACAGATGGTTTAAACAATAACTTAACGAGTCGTCTCTTCTATTTGTTAATAGCTGTTGCCGTCTAAAATAGAGTTAATTGTAGCAGATCTTGACCTCTCTATGACCATAGCTATAATTACATGATAAATATCTTTTATTGTATTGAAAAAAACAATTCAAATTTCAACCTGTATTTGCTACTAAAAGACAACGATATTTAAATTAAATCTAGCCCTTCTTCAAACTACTAGATATAATAATTCATTATTTATTTTTACATCATACTTCAATAGAAATTAAAAACTTAGTGTTGATTAATTTTTCATAACAAAAAAACTTACTATGTAAAATCATCTTATCTTTCTATTTGACAAATATCAGATGAGTTTAAATGCCTTAAGCAATATCGATTAGTATTCTTCTTTTCAGTTATTATCCCGCCTTTCAATCAAAATAAAACGTATCTTTTTTCACACCTCGCTGAACCCATAGTGGGATGAATATCGATCGCGAGAATACAACAACAACTACATATTCGCTTGATTGCATCACAGTGCTATTTCCAAAGCTAATTGCTTATAAACATGAATCAAATCTATATTGAGATATATAACAACAAGCGTGATCTGTAAATTCATTGAAAAGTTAAAACGAAGACCACCTATAGTGGATTACCCACATGCACGCAATGTGTTTTTCTTCTTTTTTTTTTTTTATAGAAAAAATCTAAATTTTTCTTCTCTATGAAATATAAATCTGTCGATAACACCTATTCTTTATATAAAAAGAATAACATTTATTACACTTGAACACATTCGTTCTTTCTTTTCTTTTCTCACGATTCCACCCTTTTTATATAGACATTCATTCAGCCGATATAATCATCGATCAAGAGTAACAGTCACCATCGTACGGTATCAACGACCACAGCATGTTATCACGAAAAAACGAAACGAACATTCGCATGAATGGGAATGACGACTAACATAATTGGCCTTTATATTGTCTTTGCTGTCATAAACAATTTCAATGTTGACCTGTCATCGATCGACAGACAGAAAGGGAGGGGGGGACAAAGTTCCGATAATACAGTTTAAATCTTCTTTAGAAATGGATCAAAGTTATTATCGCTATTCACGCACTAACACATATATTGATCATCGTCTTTTGTTTCCCGGATGTCATACACGTGTCGATAGGTATACTAAAATTTAGATCAAACAATTGAAAGAAGAATCCAATCATAATCAGCTTATATCTCTGTTCAACTGTAAAAAAGAAATGATTTCAAAGAAAAAGAAAGAATTGGGTTTTCTATTTTATAAGATCTTGCTAATTATAAAATCGCCTGCCGACTAATGGAAGGAGGAGATATGTCGAGTTGTAATTAGTACTCATGAAAAAAAAGAACAACATCAACTATTACAACAGGAAATCATAGTTGAAAGTTTGGCATAAGAAACAACATCATCATCAATTGAGCAGATGTCTTTATGTTTTCAAGTATAGAGATTAACATCTCTTTCTGTTTTTCGATCAGGTGACGACAATAGTATCGAAATAAGAAGATAATTGTTCTTTCTCTCTTCATTCTATAATAATCCTGCCGCGAGGCTTTTAACTATACATATCCATCTTGAATTGAGGAGAACAGTATGTTGTAAAAATTTCATCGTATGTATGTTTGAACTCATATATATATGTAATTTTTTTTTTGTTTCGTTTTGTTCATATAAATACACACAGACAAAAAACAACGAAAAAGAAAAAAACGAAAACGTGTTTCACAACTTTAACGTTCAAATATAATTTTAACTAGTCACATAAGGTGATAAAGACCAAAAATGATTTGGATTAGTTGTATATTCAATATTTGCATATGGAGATGATGATGAAGCAGCATCCATATTAAATGAGTTTGATTCAATAGGATTTAAAATTTTCGATGATGATGATGATGATGATGAAGATGATGAAGATGATGGCTGTTGTTGTTCTTGTTTTACTAAAAACATAGAATCATTATGTTTATTGTTGATTATACGAGATGTACAATGGTGTGATGGGTTCGGGTTGGGGGATTGGGAAGATGATGATGATGAATGATGACTAACATTTTTGACAACTTTTTTTTGTTTACTTCGTTTATTTTGAAACCAAATTTTCACCTTAAAAAAAAAACAAAAAAAATTGTAAAAACCAAATTCATTTTTTTTTGTCACTTGTGTTTGTGTAAGTCCAAGCGAAGCAGCTAATTCGGCTCGTTCAGGTAAAGCAAGATATTGTGTACGTTGAAAACGTTTATTAAGTACTTGTAATTGCATACTTGAATAAATAGTTCTTGGTTTACGAATTTTTTTACCTTTAATTGTTAATTTAGGTTGAATATCACGTTCATCATAATGACATTTTTCATCTGAAACTAAAATAAAAAAAAATAATAATAAAAACATTTGGTTCTTTTTTTTTTTGAGTTTACCTGAATCAAGTGTTAATGATGGATATGGTAATGAATATGGATATGGATATGAGTTAAATGAATTACGTGTTGTTGAATAAAATTGTTCATCCGATGTTGGATGATGATATGTATTTTGTTGAATAAAATTTGAATATTGTTGTTGTTGAGAATCAATTAGATCTATTTGTTGAAGTTGTTGTTGTTGTTGTTGATGAAGATGATGATGATTTGTAAAATCATGAAAACCATTGGATTTTGTTTCTTGTTCATATGATAATGGTAATGGTGGTGGAAGAGTTTGTGTGGATGGTTCATTATGCATCATGGTTTTTCTTTTTTTTCTCTCTTTTCTTTTTCTTCTTCCGGTTGGTTTTTTTCTTTTTTGTTTGACTAATTTGAATTTTTTTTCTTTGTATTGACTATATGTTTATTGAGTAATTTTGAGACAATTTCACCCTTGATAATAATATAGATGAGATGAGATAATATGCGACAATGAATAAGAAATTAATGAAGTTAGACGAGCGTAAGCGTAGTTTCCCTTTAATAATTACGGCTAACGATGCATTGATGAATACAAAATATAAAAGAAAATGATCAATAATCGAGGAGTAAATTATCTCCTTTTCTTTTTAAGCTTAAACCAGATGATAATGATCTGCTTTCTTTTTTTTTTTTCTTGACGACAAGTTGACGAAAGGCAATATGTACTCCTGTTTCAACGACAATAATTAGTTATCAAGAATAAGGTTAATTTGAACAAGAAAGAGAGAGAAAACGAGAAAAAAGATTTTTCTTCTCGGTGACATTTGTATCCAATTGGTGAAGACGAAAGACCGAGGAAGAGAGAAAGAACAAGACATTTTTTTTATTGGTGTTTGAAAAAAGATTTTTTTATTGGTTAGAAAAGAAAAAAAAAAAACGAAACGATGTGTCTCTGTTTAATTTTTAGCCTTGAGAAAGAAATGTATTTGGAATAGTTCATACAGGTGATTTTGACCTTTTTTTATTTCTTAAATTCATTGAAGGACATTAGATCCATTTAAGATTGAGGAAAAATAAATGTAATTTTGAGCCGCCTTTTTAATAAGACTTATATTCGGAATAAGATTATTTATAGGTAACAAGCTTTGTAATGGTGGTGGACTTAGAAGAGAAGGGTGTGGCAAAACGGAAATCGCTATCCCTGGAGAAGTTTTTTTTTCTCAACACAAAAGAAAAAAAATAAGACGTTAGGCTACCTCAAATGGATCTCGAAAAACCGTTTTTTTTGACTATGACTGTTGCTTCGCTTGATAGACCATCATCCCTTTACTAGTAGTTTGTAATGAAATTTCACTTGAGATGATAGATATGATTTGTTCGTTGTTTATGATGAAGTTGACTTAGTAGACAGTTAACTTTGTATTTAACAGAAATCTACCTTGTAGACTTGAAAACCTAATTAAACAAATACAATTTCGTTTAAATGATTTCAAGATGAACAAACATAATATTTTCATTTTAAACAAAGATGTCATGAATAAAGTTAAATTAAAAGCTTTTTTTTTCTCCAATTATCTTCGCGTGTTTTCATTTTGAATATATGACCTAGAACCAGCATTTTATTTGATTTATATTTCAGACGCATTCATATATTCTTATTCATATATATATGTTTGATTATTTCATCATTGAAAAACTTCCAATATACTCGATCACAATACCATTTTCACATTATTTTATGCCAAAAGGAAAAAAAAATCTTTTTGCTTTTTTCCGTTTCATCTTCCTGTATATATGTGCACACTGTAATTATGTCGAGAGCACAACGGATGTCATGTATGAGTTTGTCCATTGACGCAGAGCACTACTAGCAAATTATAGTCATTTGGTTTTTTCATATAAAAGACAGCCAAAGAAAGAAAAAAAAAAAGATGAATTTTGTACTCATTTCTCTGTCTTTAACCTTATTGATATAAAGAAATCGAAACAAGGCCATTCCATTAGAAATATGAGATAATATAATTTACCTGACGTTTACTACCTGAAATTCTGTTTAAAAAGTATTTCAAGTGAGAAGTCAGGACTTCAAAGAAAAAAAAAGATTTTTACTTTATTATTTAATTCGTTTTGTTTCCTTTTTTTTTTATTTCATTACAAAAAAAACACATAACAATTACGGGCATCCATAGCCAAAATGAAAAAAGAAGAAAAAGAGATAACAAACAAAGAATATGTAAATGACAGCTAAATTTCGTGTTTATTTTTTCTTTCTCAATGTCATTTTTAAACTACGAATGATTTATTCATGTTGCTACTCTTAAATCGTTTATTTGCACCACCTCGACCACCAAAATCAGAATGGCGTTTTTGAGGTAATGTGGATGCTTGATCTTGGTTAAATTGACCCTTCTCACTATTTAAAATTCAATATAAATTAATAGGAAAAAAAAGTCATTAGAAAAACAAAAGTGACATACGTATTTTTCTGATATTTTTCAAATTTCGCTTGCATTTTACCCGTACCAGATATACGTTTTAACTAATATCAAAAAGAATATTAATATAGCAAAAAAATCTTAATAGAAAATTTTTTTACAGCATTTTGTTCAAGTAAAGCAAATTTTCGTTCAAGATCAGCACGTTGTTCCAGGCCAATTGTTGCTTGTGTATCTTCACCAAGTGCATCAACTCGTATGGCTAATGCAGCCTTAGCAGCTAACATACGACTAACTTTACCTTTAAGTTTAGCTGATGTTTGACCAACTAATGATGCATGATAAATTAAACCATATTTAGGTGTATCATGTTTTGTTTTCATTGCACGAAATAAAGCTTTTTCGGCACCTAATATTTGTACAGTTGATGATGGATGTTTAGCAAGATTGAGTAATGATCCTAAATTAATTAAAAAACAAAATATATCATTTAAATTGAACTCAAAGAAATTTTAAGCTGTCTAATTAATCGATCGATCTTCAACGATTGGACAATATTATATAGATCTGCCATTTTTTTTCTGATAAAATTTGTTGAGAGCAAATTTTGTATGCTCTGATCAAAATAATGTTACTTCAAGATGTATTAGTTTTATCAAAGAAAAGTCTCCATGTGTAACATGTCCATCGAGTAGTTATTTTGCTCACAAGTAGATCTCAATGTGACTAGAAGACGTCTAAAACGATTCATTCCCATACGCTGTCATTCTTGAGTTACGATCGTTTTCCTGCCTCGAAACCTAACGCAAAAAGGAAACTGAATGTTTTTTTAAACCAACCAGATGAGATCAATTCACAAACTCTCAACCCTGCTGTGCGCATCTTGTAGTTTCTAATGAGTTATGACTATTTTAGAAAATGTTTAGGAGTTTTTTCTAATTAGTGTGAAGATATTACATTTTTAGGTAAATTTCAGGTCTTTTGATTTACTTAAGTAAGGAAATCAATTCTGCCAAAATAAAAGATTTGAAATTCTCATTAAGTTCTATCAATGTGTAAAGTTTCAAGCTCAAAATAAGTTTTTCTGAAGGGGAGGGGTCTTGTTATTCATTTAAAAATAATACCCACACCAGAACAGTATATTCGAAGCAATAATTTACCAGCCTAAACTTTTTTCAAAGTACTTATAACTCATTAGTCTATTTTAAAGATCATTATGAACTTAAAAATCACATTCCGATCAGAAAATCATCAACGTATTTGCCATGCATACCTAACATGGACGCTATTGAAACCTATACCTTTCTCTTTCTTATTTCATTTGCGATTATTCAGCTCTCATCGAAGAATTAATATGATAACAAAAAAAATTCGCCATTAAATAAAAAAAAGAAATATATACCTGCATGTGCGATAAGTCGAGCACCGACAAGTTCACCAACTAATACTGTCAAATTTGGTGCAACAGCCATCATTCGATTTTTCAAATACTCAAATAACTGCGCACGATAATCGGAGATTTCAATAACCTATTAAAACAAATATATATATATATATAAGACTTTTTTGCAAACAAAGATATTATTAGGCCAATAATCTCAGTGTGGGACCAATCAACTTAAATTAGATTCAGACTGGGGCGGTTATGAAAATCATCATAGATCATTAGCCTTTGTCGATTCTCGAAGTTAGAATCGAACATGAAATGTATGTCATTTAATAGATTCAACTAAACATACTTGTGCACATAAATGACGAATATTTGTAATATCTTCTTCAGATATTTCAGTACCCATAGATATTTCTGCAGCTTCTTTTACTTGTGCTTCAACATCAGATGGTAATATATCAGATAAATCAAGTTCAGCTGCGTTCGTTCTATAACCTATAAATAGTAAATTTTTTAAAAAAAGAAATAATAGAAAATTTATTAAAATAATCTTAACTAACCAATTCTTTGTACTGTCTTGCAAAAAGCAATATTATCTTGTATAATTTTAGCTAATTCAGGAAAATGCCAACCATACCATTCTTTACAACGCATTATATAATTATTTGTTTCTTTATCAAGATCATCCAATAAAGCTATTGATAAAAATTTAATTAAAGAAATAATGTATAAGAAAAATACATACAAATAGCTTGAACAATCATTGTATCAACTTTATCAGGAGAAAATTTCAATTTATATCGAGATAAACTAAAATTAAACAATTATATATCATTTATGTGATATCTTAAATAAAGTCAAATATATGTATATCCGAAAAAAAGAAAGTTTCTAATTCTTTATTTTCTTTTAAATATTATCATTTTTTAAAGAGAATTGATTTTTTTCTATCTTCCTCTCCAGATACGTTCTCATCTATGATATCGAAATACGAAAAATGAATAGTATTTCAAGATCAGCACGAAACAATGTACCAGAAATTCTACTTTTCGTCGTAAGATTCAGTCACAGAGAACTAGAAAAACAAATTCATGAAGTAAAAAACTGAAGAGACAGATCTAACATTTTGATGAGAAAAAGAATTTCCAGTATATTTTTTCATGTTGATTTCGAATATCGTAATTTTTTTTTCAAATACCTATGTGCCAGGCCAATACGCATAGCAGCTAATTCTTTTTCGTCAATTTGTAAAAGACTATCGGCTTGTGAACGAATAACACGCATAAGATCTTGTACAGAACTATTGTATATACAATCGAAACTAAATTTTTCCTACAATACATATATATTTAAAAAAAAAACAAAATATAATTTTTATGAATAAAAGGTAAACAAACTTTAATAGCTTTGCCAAGTGTTGAATCAGCAACAAGTAATTTTTCTTGAACATCTGGATCAACAAGACGTTTGAGTAATTTTTTTAATGGCTTAGAAATTTTTCCTTCGACAGTTGCTGTGGCTGCAGCAAGAGCTTGTGTTGTATCTTCGAATTTTTCAAAATGAGTTAATTTTAAACTGAGAGAAAAAAAGATTAAAACCGAAAGATATCAATCAATTAAAATAATATTAATAAGAATATCATACACATTAGCAGCTTTTTCTGGTGATTCGAAATCAGCATATAAATTTTTAGTTTCGTGTAATTTTTTTTCATCAAGTAACTGAAATAATAAAAAGAAAATACCGAGATTAAAAATAAAAACAGACTATATAGTAAATATTAACTTTAAATATGGCATAGCCAGCAGATGTTTCAAATAAAACGAGCATAATGTAAATATGATAATGAATAAAAAAAAGATAACTCAATAAACACTACCCAATCGTTCAAATCTTTTGTCTTTCTTTGAACTGAGTGAATTGTTTATTTCGCAATGCGAATAATGATTTCACCAATCTTCAGTTACAGTCATATCGCCCACCAAATCAATATAGATGGCGCTGTTGAATGCTTATTAAAATAGTATGAATAAAATACAATGAAAGAAAGCATTGACATATGATTACATATCAGCGAAAAATTTTGAACAAAAAAAAATATTGGTGTGGTAATTATGATTAACACAAAAAAAATCATTTATTAAAGAATGAAACATGATTTTTATTATAAGATCTTGTATGATCCATAGTCGAATTTTTTTCATGCTCATGAAGTTCTTGAATATCTTGAGCAAAAAGAAACCATTTGATATGGACACATTTTGAGACAAAACTTGAGGTCTATTGGCAAGCTCGGATGCTTGAACTTCTTTTTTAAAAGTGTATGGCACTTTTCTTTACTTTTACATTTAAAACGATTCGACTCATAATAAAAATCCTCTCAATGGCGTAATCCTGGTTTTCAAGAAAAAGCTCTTAAGTTAGTTAAAACGGAAATTATTAAACGGCAACCAACAATACTATCTACCACACCAGAGTTGGAACCGGACGGATTTTTTCCATCCGATCCGGTCCGGCCAACTTCAAAATTTGTCCGGTCCGGTCCGGTTCATTTTTGACGTCAAACTGGCAAAAATCCGGCAAAAATTCGTCAAAAATCCGGCTGGTTTATTAATTACGATCAAAAGCGACTACTACTAAATACAATCGAAGCTATGCATGTACATAAATTTGTACAAATATTTTCGACATATGTTCTCTTTTTCATGTGGAATTTCTGATAATCGCTGACATAATATTTCAACGCAAAAAAAGCGAAGAAAAGTTGTTGTCATCGGAGAAAACTTTGAAATACAAGGATTAATTTCAATATTATGAACTGGCAAAAATCCGGTTTCGTCCGGGCCGGTTTAATTTTTCATCCGATCTTGTCCGGTCCGGTTCCAACTCTGTACCACATGTACAACTACTACCAGACGAATACACCACTAATGAATAATGGGAAAAGTTAGACAAAGAAAAATCCTATCATCCATTTATCACAGCATAATATTATGACATGAATGTGTTTTTTTTATTGTTTTCGCAGATGGCAATGAGCAAAATGCAAAGATATATAAAATGAAACGAATAAACAGTATGTTAGTGTTAGACATGAATAGTTCGAATATCAATAATCTCAATATACTTGATTTGCCCAATGAAATATTACTCATCATTGTCAATAAACTGAATACGGTTCATGCTCTCTATTCGCTTGTGAACGTTAATAAACGATTTGATGAATTAGTACTTAATTTACTTCATATTCGTAATCTTGATACGGCCAGCATGATCATCAAATCAAATTTTGATCGTACCATTTCAATAGATAATAGAGTTCTTGATAGAATATGCGAAAAAAATCTTACCTCGAATTCATCATCAATTAAATGAACTTACAGTTGAATAACTTTCAATGAAACATATACTTCTTACTGTTAATTACCCTCAACTTTACTCATTATCACTTGTAAACTTTCAAGAAGAAATGCTTTTTTAATATTTGACAGGTGTACTATTGAGTTTTGTTCATTTAAATGAATAAAATAAGAAAATGATGAGACATACAATAAGCATCACCTAAGTTTTTTTTTTCATATTGAAGACGACTCAATTCTTCGTGATCTTCTTGCTCAAAAACTCACGCATCTTAATATCGATGATCTGGATGAGCAAACAACAGAATTCTTTGAAATTCTATCAAGTATGTTTGTCTTGATTTTATCTTTGTACCAACAATTATTCAGTTTAACTTTTTGTAAATTTCGCCTACTTTCTCAAATGTAGATAAAATGGTAACCGTAATTTTGGTCATTGTGTTTTGAAGAAAAACACTAAACTAAATAGATAGACATTCTTAAGTTTCTTTTCTTTTTAGACGAAAATTTCTAAATTGAAATTTTTCTCATTGATCTCAGTTAATTACACCAGACCTTATGAGAATGAAATTATTCCACTACTTCGTCGAATGATAAATCTTGAAGAGTTATCAGTATTAAGAGATCACTCGACTTATATTGATGGTATTCAATTACATAATCAAATTCTCGTTTGTATGACACTACTAAATAAATTTACATTCAGTATAAATACAGGTGTTTCTAACGACAAACTTAGAATTGCCCTTCCATCAAACGAAGACATCCAACGTAGTTTCATTGGAGAAGCATATGATTAAGTTGGTTCATATGTCCATACTAAACCAACGAATCCCGCAGGCAGATGCCATGTCTATTCACTTTCCTATCAATTCGAAGATTTTCTTTTTCTCAACAATCCGTTCCAAGGTGGCATGTTTGATAAAGTCCGATACTTGACAATGATTGATTCATGTCCTTTTGAACGTAAATTCTTCGAATTTATCTCTCGAGATTTTTCTTTTCTCAACGAGTTACATATACGCAATAATCAACGACAAAAAATGAAGCAACATTGATTATTTTTCCTCATCTTATTCTTCTCAACTTGGTTAACGCACATGTGAATTATGCTGAGCAATTTCTGTTCCATAGAAACACTGGTATGCCTTGTTTGTTAGATCTGTCCATCAAATACGAATCACTAGCAATAGTGACAAACAATTTTACTAACGATGCAGCACATCTCACTTGTGCTAAGTTAAAAAGACTTCGTTTAGATGATCTTTTTGTTCGTCCAGAAAATTTTGATCAATATTTACCTTTATTATAATGATTGTTTTTGTTAAAAATTCTATCAATAAAAGAAAGGAGTTTGCAAAAGTTAGATACATTTTTCAATCATGCTGATCCAGTAAAATAAAAACATTTCAATAAGAAAAAAAAACAATGTTTCCCTAGTGTGGTATAGTTCAACATAGAATAGATTTATCGTTATACTGTTATTATTTACACTTATTTATTGACAGTTAAAGAAACATGACTAACAATGGAAGGGTTTGTACTGTTCAGCAAAAAGGTTAACCATGTTCGGGTCAAATGATCACTGTCATCGAGAAACTAACGAATTTAAAATATGAGCTGCTCATGGCGCGCTTGAACAGAGATATTCAATTTTTAAGTTATGCATATTTTAGGTATAGAAGCATGATAATTTAAGAACCAGTCCATATAAATCATGACTGATCTTGCTCAATTGAGGTCTTCAGATTTGGCTCAATTCGGAACATGCTGTAGAGGAAAGAGTTTGAAGAATTTTGACGCAAGCCGTTCGAAAACATAATGTTCCGCTGTCAAAATTTTAAAAATTTTCTGAAAGCACTATCGTCAAAGAAGCATCTTTTTTTGTGACATTTGAATATCATCAAAAATATATCCGCTTGGTGTTAAATTTATACTAAGCATATACTAGTGCTTAACTTCGCAGTCATGGGAAAAGCTAGAAAAATAGTATTCTATATTTATTGTGTATAAAATCGTATTTAAATGATATTTACCATTTTCAAATACTTCATGTGCATTATTATTATTATGTATAGAACAAAGAATAGTAGGATCGGTAACAGTTATGTCAGTCTACTTGCGTCTAGTACTGGATTAATGCTAAGAAAGACTTAAAGTAATATATTAATTGTAATTAAACGATGAGTTTTTGCTTTGACCGTTAATTGCACATAATGCTACTTGTTTAGAAAGTGGCACTAGACTGCAGTGTATTTTTTAATAACAGATGAAAGTCACATTGGCTTAGACCGAAAAAATGATTGGAATTGTTTTATATCTGTTAACGATGAACCTCTATTCTGATGTTTAAGCAATGGTCAAGATTTATCTTCATATTGCTACTACTTTAGCAAAATAGGAGTTAAATGTTGAGAGGTGATGAATGAATTGATCATGTTATCATGACAGATTAAATCGATTGATTGTTTTATTCAAGACTAGTTATCAATTATTATAGAAGAGTGAACAATAGCGAATTGATTTTCGATGATGTCAAATATGATATAAAATTCGATGAATTAGGATCGATAGATGACGATGATTGAAATAGGTTACTATTGTCTTACGTAATTGAACGAATTGATTTTAATTAGTTAGTAAATAACAAATCCTTGCAATTTTGAGTATTTGAAATCGCATCAAATTGCGAAGAGGAAGCTGTCAATCTAGTTTTATTATTTCCAATAGCCTTTATAATTGCCCTTCGAAACGCGAAAGATCATTAAATCTGTTTGTTTTATTACTGAGTTACATAACGAGGAAGAGACAAATGATTGCTCGATAATCGTTCATGGTTAGTAACTATTAGTTCAATCTATGGAATGCTGGATTTATTCTCAAGTGTAAGAAATGTTTGAGAAGTTGAATTATTTCTTTTCTTCAGCAATAATTTTTGTTGTGATATAGATGTTCTTGTGCAGTTCATTAGTAGACTAATAGCAATTGTAATACGATATTGTGGTGATTGTTTTGATGAAGTTATTGCGGAAATAATATAATAAACCTGACTTTTTAATCTATACTTTGTTCTGATTCAAAGAGCAAACATCTTACTTTGTCGTTGAATGACAGGTGAATTGACACTCGTTGGAGTTACTAGACCCGTGATTTTCTTGTTATCAGACTATTGAAGAAATTAGCCAAGGAACCTTCATTTACTGCCGTACTGGAACCACCAGATGTAGGTACTCTAAAAAAAAACAATTTTCATATTTTCAACTAAAATTACATTGTGATCAGTTCTACCGGTTGGATTCGTCACTGACTAGACACCGATGGCGTCTATGAGCCAACACCACTGGTTACATCTGATGTCATTGCAGTTCGTGGAAGTACAGCTATTGCAGTTTCATGCTAGAAATCAATATTAACATAGAAATATAACGATATCGTTTCTACATATATACTTACAGTTCTCCTAGGTGATGCAGCTCGATTAAGTGTTAGTTGAAGACGAGACAAAAACTTTTGATCATCTTCAACTATAAAAAATTTCATGGAAGTGGTCATGTACACTCCGGTGCACATGATCGCCTAGCTATGTACACCCAAGTAGGTATAGTCAACATATAAGCGTCTAATGCAGTAATGTTAGTCTTATATGCTAATTGTACCTAACTAAGTGCACATAGCTGATCGGCTATGTACACTCAGGTAAGTGGAATCAACATATAAGACTAACATTGCTATATTAGAGTCGGTGACACGACAGATGAACTTCCGACAGTTGAGCCTCCATTGATTAATTACGTAAGGAATAATATCAATATTCGATCACTTTATTCAACTCAAAATTGATAAACAGAAATACGCAATATCTTCCTATGAGATTAAAGGCTTGCTATTATAGTTATCCTCAACTGAATCAGTGACATTTATGAAAATGAGTAAGATTTTCAAATTATTTTTCTTTTTTTACATCTAGTGTCCATTACTGTTCTGTCTCAATCTATTATTATCATACCATCCCAGGTCGAAAAATCAGACGTAAGATCTTATAACATCAGATGAGATTGTGAAAAATAATCGTAGTGTCAGAAATCTTAGAGTAAGTCGCACTATAAGATCCTTGAAAGATCTTACTGTCGCATAAGACTTTCTATAATCTTACAGTAAGATCTTACAAGGTAGCAAGATCTTTCAAGAAGTTAATAATACGACTTGTTATAAGATTTCTGAGACTATGATTTTTCGTACGATTTTCGTCTGATATTACAAGATCATATAAGATCAGAGGCAGAATCTTGTCAGATCTTAGCATCTAATTATTTGCCCTGGGATGTCAATTGTGGAATTCTCAACCGTCAAGAATCAACTTCTACTTGATGACTTTAGTTACCAACGGAGAGTGTGAACGAGGCTATAATCGTATTGGAACGTGGACATTCTGTTCACATTCATCTACGCTCACACATGCGTTCATAAATCGGATTAATTAGTCTTCGTGATGATAATTTATTTAGCTATACAAAATTTATCAGCTAGTCAGCAATACTATGGGAACATGACGCATGTTTGTATATACCAGCGACGGGCATAGGACAGGATAATACTATAATTTATGTCCTGCTCTGCCACTTGTCAGAACAGAGTCAGACAACATGATAGGACACAACATTTTCCTGTGCCCATGCTGATATGCACTACTTTTGAATTGAACAAAGTGATCGAATATTGATATTATTTCTTACGTAATTAATCAATGGAGACTCAACTATCGAAGCTCAACTGTCGGTGTATTATTAGAGTTTTATATATCGATTATATCTACCTGAGTATACATAGCCACTTCCTATCCAGTAATAATTCATTTCGATTACTGTATTTATATCTCTTGTAAAAAAAAAGAAGAAAAATTTAATACTTTCCTTTTCTGAAGTTCGTTAGTTTTCGTAACAGTAATGGTTATAGTATTGACCATGAGTATCGCGCTGTTGTTTACAGTTGAAAAACCGATTACAAGCTCTACTACAATTACTCTTGTCGAACCATTTACATGTGATTGTTCAGTAATAAATCCACAAATAACATCAAGAATTGTTAATGGTGAAGCAGCAATTCCAAATTCATGGCCATGGCAATTGCTTTTGGTTTTTTTTACTGCTCAAGGCTGGCCTAGATTCTATTGTGATGCTAACCTTATTACACCAAAACATGTTCTTACAGCTGAACATTGTGTTTTTGATTCATCACCTCGATATGTTGGTGTAATTTCTCATCTTCATATTTTTCACTATAGTACACGGTCACCAAGTAGAACACATATCGCTGAACGCATTTATGTTCATGAATCTTATGATGATATGACTCTTAATGATGATGTTGCAGTTATTTGTTTACGTACAAATATTTCTTTAGATTATCAAGTTAGTCTTGCGTGTATTGCACCAGCAAATCTGGCTGATCAAGAATTAATAGACGGTCAACCTCTTGTAGCTATAGATTGGGGTGCAAAGGAAAGTGTTAATCATACAAGACCAAATGAATTACAACAAGTACGTTTGCAATTTGTACCATGAAAAAATTCATCATGTGAACCACTAGTTGGTAGTGGTGATTCATTAGTTCGATCAATTACTCATTAAAATGGTAAAACGTATTGACAAGAAGTTGGTATTATGTCAGGAACAATTGATTGTGAGTATCAAACACATTATTCTGATATTTATTCTCAGGTTAGTTATTATAATCCATGGATTGTGCACAAAATAAGCACTTCATCTTAATATAATTGTTTCTTTTTATTAAAAAACTAAATTCATTATGCTAGAAATTTTATTAGTCAATTTTTAGTTGTTGTCCTTTACTCACTATAAAGATATAAATAAAACGAAGAAAACAAAACTTCGCTGATATATTTATCAAGAAACAAAACAACAACAACAACAACAACAAAAAGAAAAAAAAGAATAAGAAGAAAAAGAAAATGTTCCTAAATTTGCAAAATTCCCCATTTACTAGCAATTTGTTTAACTTTTTGACTTAATTGTTCTTTCATTAAATTAAAACACATTGCAATAAGTACAAGACCAAGTAAAATATACAATGACGCAGATATAAGTTTTTCTTTTGCTGCGAAAACAGTTATTGATGCACCAGGTACATAATCTCCAAAGCCAATTGTTGTTAATGTTGTAAAACAAAAATAAAATGAATTAAGAAAACCCCAATGTTCCCAAATATTAAATAATATAGCGCCAAGTGTTAAATAAAGCGGAATGACAAAAACAGTAACAAGTAATGGCACACTCATTTGTTCATCTTCATATAATTCATCATCATCATCAGTTTCAACATCAGTACTGGTTGGAAAATCTAATGTAGTTTTTGCTGAATATAATTCGTTATCAGGTTTCCATGTTACCATTGGTAATGATGTTATGTCATGTATAGTAGATTCTTCATAATTAGGTGGAGGAGGCAATGAACGTAAATGTTCATCAAAACTTTGAGATTTTCGTGATAATTTTCGAGTTGTTTCATTGATTATTTCATTTGGTTCTTGTTCTAATGAATCATTGTTATTGATTTCATTTATTTGACTTGTTTTTTTTTTTATTTTACGTAAAAAAAATCGTCGACGAGTAGATTTAGTAGTCGTTTCATTATTATTGATTGTTGGTGATGAATCAGGGTTATTGTTTGTTTTTATACGTGATTTACGATTATGTGTCGATTCAGATTTTGAACGTTTTAACTTTCGTTTTGAAGATTTTTTTGTTGTATTGTCTGGTTCAACTATCCTTTTATTAGTATCATCCTTAGTAGTTGTCGTAGTAGAAGGCGCCTCAGGAATATCATCCTATAAAATAAACAAATATCATGATTTTATCTGTGAGATATATCGCTTTTCCCTTGTATGGAATCATACAATTATAAAAAACACTCTGATTCTTTTCAAGAGAATCATAATTAGATAAGATGTTGAAAGGTTTTTGAAGAAAATGTACATTAAAACTGAAATAAAATGTCTACATTTGTTTTATAATAAACAAGATTGGTACAGTGTAATTCTTATCTTTCAGTTGTTGAGCAGAAAGTCGAGTTAATAGATTTCAAGATCCATTCCTGCTCGTAGTAGAGCCAGGTGGATTAATCTCGATTCAATGAGTCATACTCTAAAAGTAACAGTCTATGATAGGTTGATTCTTATAAGATCATGATCAAGGTTGTCTGAGAAATGTGTAGTGTATTAGTAATAGAATACAAACAATCAATAAAAAATATCTCATATATACGAAGCAACTTAAAGACTTATACTAAAAAACGTCGTTGAAATTAGGAGTATGGTTCAAGTTCGAATTCAAAATTTTAATATCAGACAAACTCTAACTAATAGGAGTGTTGAAAGGTATTAAATATCAACACCTCGTTTGGTTGATGTGTATTGTAATGTATCATTGTCTTTATATCGACCTTGTTTTACAAATGATCTGCTAAAGAAGATTCTAACAAATTGCATTCATATTCTTTCTATGCATGTATATAATCTTACTTTCTCTCTGGATAATCTATTTCATCATCTTAGATATTTAAGTTCTGTTATTTCATCATCTAGGAGAATCATTGAAATTATTATATTTTAGTTCTAGTTTTGTTTTGTACTTATTATGCACTTGGAAAAGACAATGCATGATGTCATTTTGTTTTGATGTTCCTCTAATTTTAAGTACCAGAACGTACGTCAGTTCTTTTATTTCTTCTTGCCGTCGAATTTTGATTTGCATAGGTTTAACTCTGGGTTTGGTGGAAAATACCGAAAAGGAAAATATCGAAAAGGCAAAATGTCGAAAAAAAAGTAGGAAAATGTCGAAAAGGAAAATATAGAAGGTGAAAATATCGAAAGGAAAAATGTCGAAAGAAAAGATGCTGTAAAACACTTATTTGGATCATCTCATGTGTTATTGATTCTTGTCAAATCAGTTCATTTTCTTCTACTGTAGCGCCTATCGTAACTTTTTGGGAAAGAAACTCAACAATTCAATATAACTGCAACGATAGATGCTATATCCACATTCTCATCTTCACATTCTGATGCTCATGAGCATAGGTGTGCCATCCAGCGTTACAGTCACAATCAGTTATTGAATATTCTTTCCGAAAAACTACGATAGATGCTACAGTTCAAGAAAATGAACTGATTTGACAAGAATCAATAACACATGAGATGATCCAAATAAGTGCTTTACAGCATCTTTTCTTTCGACATTTTTCCTTTCGATATTTTCACCTTCTATATTTTCCTTTTCGACATTTTCCTACTTTTTTTTCGACATTTTGCCTTTTCGATATTTTCCTTTTCGGCATTTTCCGTCAATCCCTTTTTACATATCCACATCCACGCCCTATTTGATATTATTTTTATTTTGGATTGACAGACTTCATCCAAGGGTTTGATACAGGACTCCACCCCACACCGTCATGTAGATAGTGTTGGATAGGGTTATTCCTTGTTTTCAGAGCAATAAATTTTAATTGAAAACCTGAAGTTATGTGATAATCTTTATAGGAAAACCTTTCGTGTATGTTTTACTTTATGCTGAAATCTTCTAATAATCATTTATTTAATATAATTATTCTAGATGTTTTTTACACTGGTTTTGTTAAATAATAAAATATATTGAACGTTAAATCTCTTGTTTATTTAAAAGTAATTACAAACGATAGATAACAATAAAACATGTCCTAAACAACGAAATTTCTACCACCACAAATATAAATCACGATTAATAAATTTAATAAAATAATCATTAAGTAAATTTTCTATTTTAATTAAAAATTTTAATTCTTTTAAACATATTTTCGGTATTTCCAAAATACACAAAAAGAATAAATGTTGTGTTTTTTTATTAGTTTTCGATAATAAAAAACTAACTATTTGTTCAATTTCTTTTCTATCTACTCGAGTTTTAAGATATTCTAATTGTGAAAATAAATTAACAATTAATTGAATTTTATGTAATGAACAGCCATCACAAAGTTCTAGGTATTTTATTTTATTTGTTTTTGATAAATATTGAAAAATTTCATTTTTCATAACTAAATTTGGATCAATTTCATTAATAGATGATAAATTCACTTTTAATATATATAAATTAGATGTAAAACATAATAATTTAAGAATATCATCAAAAGGAAAATCATGTGTTTCAATAATTAATTTCGTAAGTTGTTTTAAAGGAATCATACGATTAAGAGTTGTTGTAATTGAATCATCTGGTGTTTTAAAATGATGTTTAATAGTTAATTGAGTAACATTTGGAAAATAATTTACACATTTAATTGTTGCTTTTTTACTATAAATATAAATATGTTTAACAGAATTTAAATTTACATTTTGATTATGTAAACAAATTTCTTTATCCAATTCCCAATAAAATCTATAATCTTTTCTTCTAAAAGAAAATATAAAAATAAATAAGAATAAAAAAATAAATATATTTTTACCGATATGGATTTGTTGAATAAAAAATGCCAGTATCTAATTTTTCTTGCCAATTATGTTGATGTGAAAAAAAATATTTTTTTTCAATCCAAAATGAAGAATTAAATTGATTGATTACATCATGATATGTTAAATCATTATTTCGTATAGAACCTTCATGATTAATATCAAAAATACGTAAATATGGCATATAAGATGATATTAATTTTTCCCAATGTTTAGCATTTAAATATGATTCATCATAAAATGTTGTAAGACGTAAAATTTGAACATAATAAAAAAAATCTTTTATTATTTTTTCAACTTTATCAAAATTAATATAATCAAATTTAAGAGAAATATATTTTAAATATTTTAATTGAATAGAAGATAATTCATTCATTTGAGAATAATGAAATTTAACAAGTGAATTAATTGATAAATGTCGAATTTGAGGAAGACAACATAATAAATTATTCAATGAATTAAATGGAAAACGACCATCAATTATAAAATATTTCAGAGGACTACGATCATATTTTGTTAAATAAACAGATAAGAATTGTTGATCGCTTTTTATTTTATATTTAATTTTACAATATATTAATTTTGATAAACGAAATATATTCATAAATAGAAGATATAATGATTGAATATAATCACCAATTGATATAGTTAATGAATGAAATTTAGGTAAACAATTTAAATATTCAACAATTTTATTAAAATATTTAAGATTTATATTGTCAAGAATTAATATTTCAAGACGAATAAATTTTAAAATCATACGTGGTTGTGAAAAGATAATATTAACAATAAATAGATTCGATGAACGAATTAAATTAATTCGATGTTTATTTGGTAAGAGAATATTTTTATAATAATCTTCGAAATTTGATTTTGACATTGTTGAAATATTTATTTTAATTAGAGAATTTATATTAATAACTAAAGTTTTAAAACGTTCATTAAGATTAAAAAATCCTTTGTAAATATGATACATATCAAGATAATCAAATATTTCAAAAAGAATTTCATTTGCTAAATCTTCAAAACAATATCTAAATAAAATAAATAATTACATTATTAAATAGATCACTAAATATCTAACAACCTGTTTATTGGTACTAAAACAAAATTAAGAAAATTTTATTTTATTAAATATAAACATAAATAATATTACTTTCATTTTGTAATTTTTGTTTTTTATTATTATTTGACTTCTGAACGATCATATCATCTTGTTGCCGTTTTATTTGTTTCATGTCTACAATTAATAAGTAACGATGATACTGATCAAGAAAATTGTTTTCAAATATAAACGAATGCATATGCACGTGGAATAACAACCTTTGTCTTTTTCTTTTCTATACACAAGGAACAGAATAGAAATAACGTTATATTTTAAATTAGAGAGACAGTTGATTTTTGTCGCAGAATTTTCTTATTTTCGCAAAAAACTATACAACAGAGAACAATTGAATTTTTTTTTTTTTGGTTTTTTTTATATATTTTTATTATTATCAAAAACAAGCCATTTATATATAAACGTATTATAACGGTGATAAAGCAGCAGTTCTATCTTAGAGATTTAGTGGGTTTTATTTTTTTGTTAGAAAATGAAATGTTCAGCATTAAAATATATAAAAGATAAGTGTCTTGAAGGTTTGCAAAAACTTACGAGGGAAGGCCACCAACTGTCTCCTCACTTTTGAGCTGAAACTCAGTTGATAATAGATAATCGAACGTGCTGATTCTGAATATCACAATGGTTTTTGCCCGCTTTCGATTTAAAGATCCGGTTTTTAAAGATCTTGGTTTTTCAACCGAAAAACCATTTTCACTAAAAAAATTTTTTGACCTGTCCAAATGAAAGAGCACGTCGTCAAACCTACAGAAAACAGTTTTTTAAGGTTCTAAGCGAGGTTTTGAGTGAGTTTTCTGCGTCTAAAACTTAAAAAAAGATGGAAAACCGCTAATATTTTTACACAATTTATGAAAGAAAAATTGTGTTTTCAACACTTTTTTACCAGTTATCATTTCCATTAAAAAACTGCAAATATTTTTACGAATCATGGCTCTGTGAAACTGCTTTATTGCCCTCTTTATCACAAATTGCTAATAACATGTGTGAAAAAACAGAACAGAAAGAAAAACAGTAGTTTTTCCTTCATAAATTGTGTAAGAATATCAGCGGTTTTTTCATCTTTTTTTAAGTTTTAGACGCAGGGTGTGGGTGTGGAAGTGGGTGTCGGTGTGGGTGTGGGTGTGGGATGTGGCTGCGTGGATGTGGGTGTGTAGATGTTGGAAAATATAAGGAGAACCCTCACCAGCACACATCCCACACGCACACCCACACCCACACCCACACCCGGAGAAACTCCAGAAATCATTGAAGACAGTGATGAATCTGAATTTGAATAAGAAAATGATAACATAAAGTAGCTTATTTGTTGTCAAAGGTGTCACTTTTTTCATTTATCTTTCCCTTCCTTGCAGCCGTTTTACTGGCAACTGCTAGCAAAATGAATGAAAAAGAGAATGATAGATAAATGGATGCTTCTTTATTTCACTATTTTTCATGAATTACAGTTTAGATACGTATTCAATTTGACATCAGCTGTTCTCTATAAACTTAATTCATTTATAATACGTTTCATTAAATTTTCAAGTAGTTTTTAAAGAATTTTTTCTTTTTGCGAAGCTACAGATAGCTGATGTTCAAAAAAAGAAAACAAAAAGGTCTCAAGAAAGAATGAGACAAATATCATTATCACGTTTACAACGTGATCAAATTGAATGAAAGTCTTATCACGAATTAAAAAGATTCATTGTTTTTGGAGAAAATGAATAGTCTAGAGCTAAAGAATATTGAATAGAAATAGAAAAATACACATGGTGTATACGTATACATACATCAAAGGAGACAATTAATCTATCAAAATGTAATTAAAACAAAAATGTATTGTGCCGCTATGCCGCGGCACGAGAACGGCATAGCGGTATGAGAACGGCCGAGCGGCTGAACGGCAGAGCGACCGGCAAACATTTTGAAATGTTCCCTTAATTGTTTTCTCTCTTCAAATAGGTGCATTTCTACGAGTTACGAATCCCTGTCTGCTTTTCTATGACTTATGTAAAAAAAAGTTCCTCTGGCAGATCGGTGTTACCATCAATCCGCTCGTTTTCGTCATCGCAACATGTATTAGATCAGATTTGATCATTTACCTCTTGGTAAGTTGTAATAAGCAACTTTACTCGTCGTTCTGCAGAGCACAGTATCTCTTTTGTCTTTACACATACCATATAGAAAGTACAGAACGCAAGAATGTAATGTGTAAACACAAGGGAGATGTCCTGCTCTGTAGAACGCCGAGTAAAGTTACTTATTACAACTTACCAAGAGGTAAATGATCAAATTTGATCAAAATACATGTTGCGATGACGAAAATATGTGGACTGATGGCAACATCGGTCTGCCAGAGCAACATTTTTCTCTAAATGAAGTGCAAAATCAACCATAAGTATGATTGGATTACATGTGACAGTCGTAGCGATGCAATGAAAGATAATTTTGTTGTTTTAAACGCTGATATGGGAGAATTTTGTTTTAGAGAAATTTTGAGGCATACAGTTTTCGATGAATAAACTCTATGGAAAAAGAGGAAGCAAGTAGGGATCTTTACAAAGGCATATGGTCGAGTAAAATTTTTTAAACTCTTTGTTAAAGAATAGTAACGGATACTAACGAAAATATTCACACTATACATGATATTATCCGAGAAAATTAATTGTGCTGTTTAAATACAAACATAATAATGTAATGATAAAGTATACTTGATGTATTGTGGAAGATGAACATATATCGAAGTACAAGAAAAAATGTCTCATAATTGATTCAATATTTATTTCTTATTTGAAAGTTATTTTGCACTTAACCGTGGATGAAAGATAAATTCTTGGGCATCATCACGGAAAACTTTTGTTTTCTTAATTTTCTTTTTTGATACAAGAAAAAAGAAATTACTCATGCAAAGGATGCAAGTGATCAATAAATGATTCAGATGTAAGTTTTTCATACTGAAGATTTTGTATTGAGTCCATTTAAACACATTTCACATTTGTTCTCTTCTAAAAGGAAAAAAAAGACATTTCACGACATTCGTCGTCACATCAGGTGTCCCACATATATTTCTCTTCAAAGACGCAATGTATTGGTAGAAGATTGTTTTTGAGTGTTTTACTTTTATTCTTTTAGTTGGGAACAAGCATACCCAGGTGAATGATGCCCGGCCGTAAACGGCCGTACACAGTCAAATACGGTTGAAAACGGCAGCCGTGTACGGTAGCTGTTTACAACCATCGTAAACGATGCATTACGGTCTATTACGGCCTTCGTAAATGACTAACGTAAACTCACAGCGTTTACGACTCCCGTAAAAATACGACGACTGTAAACGACTATCGAACAAAGTCGTAAGTCATCGTATACGTCAGTGGTAAACGGTTCAATCAACGTTCATCGTTTCTTGTCATATTTTGTCGTAAACGGCCGTTGTCGTTGACGACCTACTCTTTTTAAATTTAGCAACGGTACCATGAATTCTACTCTAATAGACTTCGGATTTCAAATAATGTTTTTCAAATCTTTCGAAATTAGAAGAAGGAAGTTATATCCAAGTGCGGATCATATGCATCAGAAAGCTTTTCCTATTATTGCATGCCTCAAAGGCAGTATTGAATCCTGATTACTTTCCACAAATGTATTTTATACATTATTGCAGTTCAAATTTTCATATGCGTATTCTCTCCCAAATATCGAAAACTAGTTTTTACTGCTGTCCTACCAGTTGTATTCTTACTTCGATTAATTTAAGCGTGCTGATTACAAATATCATAATTTTGAAAAAATTATTAAGATAGACAGAAACGTTCGGAGACCTTTTTGAAAGTTCTGAAAAGATATTTTTGACCTTCAGATCCCTTGAAACTCGCTGTACTAAGGTGACACCTATCGTTCGGCATCGCACTGGGTGTTCTGATACGTATTTTGGATTAAGAGATAAAAAAGTGAATACTTTTCCTTTAAAAAAATTTTCAACAGGCAGTTAAACTCTAAAATTTCAAAACATATAAGCGGAGTTTAAGTGTTCTTTATATAAAATTTTTAAAAAACTCATCTACTTCTTTTTCTAGTAAACGTTAATCTTACTGTTGGTACTATCTTTTTAACAAAGTAGTGTTCATCTTACATTTTGTGATATTTACATTTTTGAATCTATATAGAATGAACGAAGAGTTATTGTTGGCAATGAAGAAGGCCGAAAATAGTCATCAACAGCGCCGTTCATTAATAAACGATGTTTCTCGTAAACAAACAAACATAAATCTAGTAGAAGGCCTGTCTTCCTATGCTATTGTGAAACACACAGGTTTTGCTGATTGTATTTCTACAATCAGAGAGGTAGAAAACGTATCAGAGGCAATAGATGAATTTGATGATAATTCCGGCATTGACTTTGGCACGTTTTTATTTGAAGATTATGATCAGAAAATACTAGCTGATGATTCTGATGTTGATGAACTAGATGAAACTTTGTTTTTATTAAAGGAACTGTTCTCGACAAAAGATGAAAAAGATTCTGTAGCATTGCACTCGTACACAAATGTATCAATTGATTACTTTTGTACATCTCTTGTTACTGTTTTTCGGCAAGCGAATCTTTCCAAAACATATTCATCAAATATCCTTC
>CAJNSZ010000939.1:14589-42715 GCA_905329745.1 Rotaria sp. Silwood2 | reverse complement strand
ACAGTCAATAATAAATATCTCAACAATAATCGATAAGAAAGATTTTAACAACAATCAATAATAAAAAAATATAGAGAAATGAGAACATGAAGAGTGAATGGATAAAGAAGAGGAACTCTACAATTTGAATTGAATATTAGTCATCCCCTCGATCAATCACCATGAAAGCAGAACATTATTCTATACTTCTTCCGATCGCTAGCATTACCCTCAATTTGTTTAAAAAAATGTATATTGGAAAAAAGCTATATTTATAAAGAATATAGACAGGCCAGGCGGTCTGGTGTTTTAAGCGGCCTGCCTGGCCTGCCTGTCATAGGCCAGGCCTAAAAAACGTGGCCTTTGCCTGTGACAGGCAGGCAGGCAGGCCTAGTGGCCTGGTTGGACCTCTGACGTGTATCTCTATGTGATGATAATGATGACGATGAGGTACCGAGTAAAAGTTGAGCTATTGTACCATGACTACAATACTCCATAAAGAACCATATATGATCATGTTCAAGAGCAATGCTACGATACTTTAATAAATTCTCATGAGTTATATGCATAAGTGGTACTAATTGTTTAAGAACTTTAGCAGTAGCTTGTGCATCATCATCTTGAATTTTACATTGGCTATCATAAAGAACTTCATTTGGTTCGACAGTACAGGGTGCGTAAAAATGTTTTACCAGGAGGTAACGCTATGATTTTAAACAGTACTAATAAAAATTTTTATACCAAATGAAAGCGCATCAAAAATGAAATTTGTTGGTAGTAAATGGTAAGAGTTTTGCCAATTTTTTTATCACCAACATAACAAATCTCTAGAAATTTCCGCAGTATAATTGTGATAACCTATCGAAAGTAAGTCATTAGACAAGAAAGATGCTTTTTTCACAAAAATTAATAGAAGTATCGTTGTGATAACTATTCAGCATGATCCAGTCCACAAGATAATATTATTCTTTTTCGTTCTGTTGTCTTTTTATCTTCTTGTTTTGAATATGAATGACGGTATGTCGCCGGAATAATAAAAAGGATAGAAGTTTCAGCACTTTTTAGTGCCCCTGCACCTTTTCGACATCTAGGTTTTTTTTTTATGTTGAAAATGTACTGAGCTTCCGTGATTATTCCGTTGGATAAGAACATTATCATATATCTTTTTTCTTTCAAAACCATATACTAGTTGTAGTGATTATTGTAATCGTCGTAGATAATGCGGTTCTTCTAATCAAAAACATATACATGACAAGGGTCGTTGTCACAATACATGCTCCAAAAATAAATGGAATGATTATTAAGACAATATATCTGTTGCAGTTGAGTTTGGAATCTAGTTCAGATTGGAATCACTTAGTTCACTTTGTTTGTTTAAAAATTTTTGTAACACATATTCAAGAAAACTTGTTTGTTTCTTATCAAATTTATATTTACTATTACTTCTCGAACAATAAAAAATATCTTCGTACTGTTATTTTGTTGATAAGAAGCCATTAATCACTCTATTTACTGTTTTCTTGTAAAAGTAAATCTTCCTCATCATTTTCCTTATAGTGTAGTTCCTATATCGGTGCTCGGTGCATGGGGACATTGAATGATTAGTTGAAATGAAATCGAGAGTATCTGAGCTATTTGTTTCTATAGAATAGATTTTTTTCGAGCAGCAGGACATGGGGACATTGAATTATTGGTTGAAATGAAATCGAGAGTATTTGACCTATTTGTTTCTATAGAATAGATTCTTGTTTCGAGCAGCGGGACATGGGGACATTGAATTATTGGTTGAAATGAAATCGAGAGTATTTGACCTATTTGTTTCTATAGAATAGATTTTTGTTTCGAACAGCGGGATATGGGAACATTGAATTATTGGTTGAAGCGAAATCGAGAGCTTTTGAGCTATTTGTTTTTATAAAATAGTTTTTTTTCGATGCTCATGATATGGAGATCGAATGATTGGTTAAATGTTTTGTGTTAGCAAATTGGTTGTTAAAAACTTGAAAGTGAATGATTTACGCTATTTAGAATAGCAGCCGATCTGTTTTTCGATTGATTGAGTCATAATTGGACTATAAATGGATTGTTGATTATCTATTCGATAGACTTATTGTGAGAAAGTTTATCAACGTAGAATTGTAGTTTAGAATTGGAAATGCTCATTTTCTTGTATGAGATTCACATGAAAAACAAAATTATGTAATTAAAAACAAACAGACATAGAATGTGTTTCTTGATTGGATGTTCCATAGCAACGAACATCAATCGATTAATTATAAGAAGATGAATAAAATTCATAAAATTCTAATAGTGACTAAATAAAAAAAGTTAAAAATGACAATTTTCTATATGTTAATGTTTTAAAATAATTCAAAATAAATCATAGGAGCTCGACCAATCATTTAAAATCGCTAAAATTACAAAAGTTGAATACAATAGTAAACAAATATTAATTATCGTGTGACTCATGCTATTAACATGCATTCGAAACTCAACTAAATTCCCATGTCAACTGTGACATATGTCACAATGTGAGTTTCACAAAAATCTGGATGATTCCCGTACTACATCAGTTAAACTCAATAATATTGTGTCGTTTAATACATACACTACAGAAAGAGGTGAAAATAGCTTTGCGACGGATTGGCCTGACGGATACGAATTATGGTTCATTCATGATGAATTACCGCAACGTCTTTTAAGTCAATGCGAACAACCAAAAGTAATCCTTAGCTCAACACCGAATTTTGATGATGATTTAGAAGGAGAAAAATTACCGGATGGTATCGATGTCGTATTATCGTCTATTACAAACGATAAAACTATTTCTTTTAACCATGAAATTAAAGCATTCGATAGTCTACTGACACTATATGAATTCTTTACTGATGCTATCTCAATTTTCCTGTTGCTTAATAACTTGGTGTCTGTGGTAATCATTTGCTGTCAGATCTTTAGTGGGTGCACAATAACTTCATATTATTGTCGCCATGTTATGTTGGGTGACACAGAAGATCGAGGCTGGTTCCGATCATTAGCAGCTTCTTAGTACTTTACGGCCATGGTAATTGCTTCATTCTAGATGAACGTGCAAGTTCATCTTTGTTCATAGGAGGAGGTGTTATGATGCATATGAAAGATATACCATAGAGAGAGAGGATCTATCGTACGTGTGACTTGTTGTTTTCTCTTGCGTTCTTTGAATTGATCGTATGTGTATGTTTTACTATATTCATATCTTAATTTGTTTCTTTACTTTTCTGTCAGGTATTTTCCCTATTCTATCTTTTGATTCTTTCCATTATCTCTATATCAAGGTTATTTTCCAAATGGAAATATTAACTCATGGAAATGCTTCTTTCATGGTGAACCTCGGATATATATAGCTAATACGTTTTCGTGTGTGTGGGGGTGATTTGTTAAGAATAAACTGAATCCGTAGATTCTGAAAAATACGATCATAACATTCTGGCAATTGAAAATACAGTAGATGACATTTATGTTGCTACTGTGTTGATAGAATAGCTGATAGGAAATAAGACAGAAAGAAAGAGAGATGTAGATACAGAAATGAGTAGAAATGATAAATAAAAATTGACAGTCTTTCACAATTAATCGAAAACAGGCATTGTCTTCACAATAGAATATAAACCTTGGCGAATGTGTGTAGCACTTTCCCGTGGTAGTTTCTTCAAGAAATGAGTTAGCATAATCTAAAGATATTAGTAAGAATATAAAAAAAAAACATCTAAAAAAGCAAAAAAGTAGAAGAAAAGCAGAAAGCATAGAAAGAAGCTGGGCAAATTTTCAAAAAGCAAATTTTTTCTTCTAAAATACATAAGAGATGACAGTAGCAGTTAATAGTTATATTATCGTATGTCTTTTCAACTTCGGCTACGTATTTAATGAATGTTATTACTGATTTACCGAATGAGATTTTTGGAGCACCCACACATGCACTGAAGAATCGACAGTGAGACCACCAAGTACTTCTGTATTTATTTGTTTCTTCTTCAACTGGATGAGCACATCGAGCACATGGTTTCGCATATCATCAGGTAGACGTGCAGATGCAAAAAAGTCAAGTATGGCTTTTCCATCCCAATTTGTTTTGTCGCAACATAACGATAAATCGATTGAATAATGCAACACTGTTTCGTGTATGCTGATACAGTCAGTTGTATTCAGTACCGATTTGATGTCCTCAGCCCACCATAGAGGTAAGCCGCCATACTGTGGTGGAGCAAGAACGGTACTTAGTTTGCTCACACCCGTATGAGGTGCCTACAAATCATAATAGCTTTTCATTATAACAGAACGTGAAAACTTACAATGCACACGATGAGTTGTCCTTGAGGTTTGAGTAGGCATAATGCCTCTTTCAAGACTTGATTAATATTGGTCATATGATAGAGAGAGTGAACAAAAAGAATGAAATCAAATTGCTGACCGACGAGAGCTGATGTGCATTCAGGCCATGAGTCCATAATCACTCTGGATGTCAAAGAGTCGATCGATTTGAGACGATGTTGAAATGCCGAAGCACTGCAGGTGTTCGGTTCGACGCCCACATAGATAAGTGATGATTGATCTTTCATATTTTTCAACATAGATTCGGCTAACTGTGCATCGAGTGACCCATCGCCACAGCCAATTGAAAGAATGCTCAGTGGCAATCGACAGTAGCTATAATGATCAGTCATCCATTGGCGCAACCAATTGAGAATAATAGAACGTTCAGTGCTATAAGTTCGAACGAGTGCATGAGCCCGAGCATAATAATCAGGTTCCAGCAATGAGAGTTGTCGGCCATTCAGCCCATCATGAAGTCGTGAGAATAATTCCTCCGTACTAAGCATATTTTTGCAATCTTTCTAGAAAATAATCGAGATATACTCAGATCTACATGAACGGACGTTTAAAAGCTGATTTTATTGATGCGACGGCGAAGCTCTTACACTAGTTATTGTATTCTGATTGTTTGACAAAAAATTCACGAATGAATGAATGAATGAGTATCCCATTATTTCATGAGAATGTCATACAAATTTTTTCACGCAATAGCATCACGGCAGCAGATTGACTACATTAAGATGACTCTCCGTTCCGATGGTTCTCCAGAACAGATGAATGAAAAATTCTAGAACTTTCGGGGCAGACAGATCTTGAATAGTAGAGTGCGACGTAGTATAGACTCAAGTTTCTATAATATTTCCTTCTATGATATGTTTCGATCACAATAAGCGTCAAAATGACTCAATTTTTGTGCCCATTTCTCTTATCTACTAAGTTCAACAAACTTAGAAATATTTTTAAAAACACTAAACATGATTTGGTTGCTTTTATTTTTTGGTTTCATTTTTTCCCGTTTCTTTGAAATACAAAAGTCAAAATACGAAGAATATCTTATAAACATTTGTTTTTCGAAACAACCAAGAATCCGCAATGATTAGTCCTACTCTCTAAAAAATAGAAGCGTTACAGAGTCTTTTCGGTTCTGCTTCTTACTCGATGGCACAACCCATTAAAAATTGTTTTGCGTAAAGAAAACTAAAGTGTGGTGCAAAAGTTTTCGACTCTCTGTAATTGCTGTCAAATATATGAGGTTTATATATGATTTTCACTGATGAACAAAATATTTCGGACTAGACCTATTATAGCTTCTAGAAATTACCGACTAGTCGAAGAGACGTGGAAGCATGTCATCTTGTGTAGAGTAGACCAGGCTTGACTGTGGCCAAAGACATCGCAGACTAGATATGACGTAGTTTCTAGAAATTTCTGACTGGTTCAGACATGAAAGTATTCCGTTTTGTGTGAAGTAGAATTGGCTTGACTCTTGTATAAAACAGTTTTGACTAGATATGTCACCCGTCCTATCCGTTTTTTTGCTCACCTAGATTGTTTCTGCACTGTTCTCATACCCCTTACCTGAGAGAATATATAATGTGGCAATTTCGATGCCTCTTTAGAATAAATAACGACCTATAGTAATTATTTATACTTTAAGATGAAAAGAAAAAAATAAAGAGCGAAAGAGAAGAACGAAAATTAGTTTTTTGCTTTGATTTAACGATCTACAATATATAAACTATAAATGATCGAAAGATCCTGCCAACTTTTCTTTGGTGCAGAAGAAAACAAAAAATTGCTTTTGCTATGCGCTGTTATAGAACAAGAGAGAACAGGACAGAATGCATGATAAAGCAGAATCTAGGGATACAACTGACGATTATTCATCGATATTCATGAGTGATGTTATAATACCGTTACATTCGATATCGAGACTTACAAGTCATAATACTCTGAGGATATCTAATTACTATATATCCACTTCTGCCGAGTATAACTATTCCTAAGAGCAACCACTTCATTATCCTCAAATATAACTATATATGGGCTATTTCATTCGTGAGCGACGTGACTTCGCAAGATCATAATGTGTATATCTTTGGATAATAAACTTTCCTAGCGCTGGTTTTTATATGACGTATTTNAAAAATGATGAATAGGAATGTTGGTCGTCTATTTTGTATTGTTTTTTCATATAACATTTAATAGTGATATGGAACAAGACGGTAACAGTAATGGTCTGGACGATTTATTTTCGTATCACTATTAAATGTTATATGAAAAAACAATACAAAATAGACGACCAACATTCCTATTCATCATCTTTTTATATAAATATTGTAAGAATATTATATTTTGTTTTGTCTGATGAAGTTGTTTTTCAAACAACGAAACGTCACATCACTACTTTATAAATAATTATAAATAAATTAATTCATATATAAAGGAAGAGAATAAAAATATGTCAATTAATTCATCAACCTTCCTAACACGCATACAATTTCGTAACCGCTACGGCGAGAGAACCTATGCAGTCGAACACAACTTAGAAAAGTTGTATAAAACCAAAACAAAATTAGAAGAACATGTCAAATTCTTACAACAATGTAAACGATTAAGCCTTATACCAACTGGATTTACATTGAAAAATACTACCAACTTATTTAGAAATAAAAATTTATTATTAAAGGCTATGTACAAAATCAGAAACAATATACTACAATCAAAACAATCACAACTTAAACTGATAATATTAGAAATTAACACACAAATAAATATCCTGAATTGGTATCTAAGATCAACAGAACCAGCCAGACAATATGAAAATGATACTAAATGGATCAATCATTATAACCAGCAATTCAAACAAAAGTTCATATACAAACACCAAAACAAAATTGAATTATTATTACAAAAACATGAACAGTTTAGACATAAGCAATCTCAAAAGGCAAGCAATACAACAACAAACACACATAACGTAATCAATCTTTCAAACACCAATTTAAACAAACAACAACTGAATGTTCTTTCAAAGGGATTGAAATTTGTTCCTACACCACAATCAATTAACATAATCACTACTATCACAAACTGTGAAACAGGACTACAAAACAGGGCTACAAAACACTCCACATATCGTCAAAAAAGCAGCTATTTCGAAAATAACTGCATTCGTAAATAAATGGAGAAAACCAAAAAACAATAATATGAGCAAGAAAGAAATTATCGCGTTAAATGAAATCAAGTCTATGAATGATATCATTATCGCCCAAGCAGACAAAGGAGGTAAAATCGTAATACTGAACAAACAGGACTACATCAACAAAATTGAAGATAAACTTAATGATAAAAATATATATGAACAAATAAAAAAGGACCCTACGGAAAGCTTGAAGAAAGAAATTAAATTATTAGCTACAAAATTATTCCAAGAAGAGAAAATTACACAAGCGAAGAAATTCCAATTAACAGGCATCGATGACCTACCAACAGTAAGAGGTCAACCAAAACTTCACAAAAACAACGTACCAATGAGAATTGTAACTTGTTCTCATGACACAATATTATCTTCAACATCTAAATTCGTATTTAATGTTATCAAAGATTTAAGATCAACTATTACAAGTGACATATGTAGCTCGTTCAAATTTGTTCAAGAAATAATAGATACTTCAATCCAACATGATGATAATTTAGCAAGTTTGGACATTGTCGATTTATTTACTAATATTCCTGTGAAAGATGCTACATCTATCGCAATAAACAGACTTACGAAAACCAAAAAGTTGGACAATTCAAAGCTGACACAAAATGATATAGAGAAGTCATTACTATTATGTTTAAATAACAGTTTTGTTCAATTTAACAATAAATATTATAAACAAAAGCAAGGTCTACCTATGGGAAATGTATTAAGTCCACTGTTAGCCGATCTATACATGGACGAATATACAAAAACACATTTACAACAAGTCAACCAACCCTTAAAATTATGGCGTTATGTTGACGATATTCTAATTATAACAAAAATGAATCAACAACAGCTAGAAAGTTACGTCAATGAATTAAATAGCATTAATAGTACAATACGTTTTACATCTGAATATGAGAAAAACAAGAGTATTAGTTTTCTTGATACAAAATTAACAAAACTTGTTAACAACAGCCAGCCACAAATTAAGATACGCTGGTTTAGAAAAGATACAGCATCTGATCGACTCCTCAATTACCAATCTTGTCACAGCAATGCTATTAAAACAAATATCGTCAAAAATATGACAACAAGAATCATTCAAACAACAAAAGATCCTGTAGAACAACAAGAAGACATAAACACCTTAAAAAAGATGTTGATAAATTCCAACTATCCAGTGAACCGAATCGAACGATTAATTAAAGATGTTTATCAATTAATCACCAACACAAACAACAACCTTAAAAAAGATAATGAAACAAAATATAGCATCAGTTTACCATACATACCAGGCATAGAAGTGTTAAAACGCCGACTAGAAAAACTCAAAATTAAACTATATTTCTCGTACCCAAACAAACTACAAACCTACTTCAATCGCACAATAAAAACTCCATCAAAATCGATTATATACCAAGTGCAATGTGATTGCAATCCACCAAAAGTTTATAATGGTGAAACAAAAGTAGGATTAAAGAAAAGAATGAGTGAACATTTTCAACTGATAAACAAACTTGACCAAAATCTGAAATGGTACAACATAGTGAAGAAAACAGATTTCAATGCTTATTCAGCACGGATCAGGCAATTATCCTCGAACAAGAAAAGAACTGGAATAAAAGAAGAATTAAAGAATCTATTTACTCATCCATCAACGAATCAGTCAACAAACGAGATAAACTTAATGAAGCTTGGGATCCAATACTGTTTAAAGCCAAACAAGAGATTAAAAGAAAAATACAATGGCAACAACAAAAACAATCCATTAATAGCACTTAATCAATGTTAGCGGACAAGACGGTAATAGTGATACGGAAATAAATCATCCAGACCATTACTGTTACCGTCTTGTTCCGTATCACTATTAAATGTTATATGAAAAAACAATACAAAATAGACGACCAACATGCCTATTCATCATCTTTTTATATAAATATTGTAAGAATGTTATATTTTGTTTTGTCTGATGAAGTTGTTTTTCAAACAACGAAACGTCACATCACTACTTTGTAAATAATTATAAATAAATTAATTCATATATAAAGGAAGAGAATAAAAATATGTCAATTAATTCATCAACCTTCCTAACACGCATACAATTCTATCAGCATATCATTATTGAAAAGTTAACGATGATAAATAAGGATATTATCTGTATTACTCAAAGAAACGTTCGTCAAGAAAAGTTTATCTTTATTAGTTCCTTATCTTGTTAGTTAATGCATAGAATATCGACGATTACTCGCGGTGACATGTAGATTTCATAATTTTTTTTTCTATAGTAACAAGTTATCAGTTTCCTTCGTTTTCTCTTGAGATATTTCTATATACACACGTACAGAAAAAAGAGCAAAGAAATATTGTTTACGTAGAAAGTATTTTCGAAGACATTAAGTACAAATATATATTTTTCCGTTATAGACTAATTTCTAATGCATTACTGCTAAACTTTCTATAATCAGTTTATATTATTTCATTTTTACCTAGATATATATATTAATCTATATAGTGATAACATTTCATATCTTTCTTAATGAAATACTAAATGATTATTTAGTTAGTTTAATAGAATATATTATAAACTGCTCTTAGCACGACAATTATTTCTATCTTTGTAAACAAGAATTTCTTTTTTATCGATTATTTAACAAAATATTTGTGTTTATTTGATGAAATCTATCCATTTTTTCACAAGAATAAAAAATAACTTTCAGTATGTAAATTATCATACGATAGGAAAAGAAACAACATACATTCTAATCGATTTCAAGCTAGCAATCGTCAAATTTCAAAATCTAATCACGTACTCTTATCAATTGACAGAGTTGCATCAGCTTCCTGCAAGTTTCAAGAGGAAGAAACCATGTTCCGATTCAATATATTCATGGACTCATCTTTTTGATAGAATATAAAAAATCTATTCTTATTGAAATTATAAATAATTATTGTAGATACAAAAGATTGAATAACATTACTTTGAAAGAGACAAGAATATTTAAAGAAGCATTTTCTTTCTTATCCATAAGATTAAAAAGAGAAAATAATTTCATAGCTTTCATGATTTTTATATCGAAAACACAGCAGAAAAAAAGAAATTTCTCATGATGAAACGAGTATTAACATTGATGTATTTCAATTGCATTGATTAAAATAAAAATTTGAATCACATAAATTCAATGGACTAAACTCGTGAAATACATTGGTAAAAAAATGTTCCATTCATCATCCAATTTTTCATTTTACGAAAGTTTCATTTCAATGAAATTATTTTTTACTTTTTTTTAAGCTTATGAATAATATCAGTATAAAAACAAAACAAAACAAAAATTATTTGAATAGTAAAAACTGAACCTAAACTTTAAAAATTTTAACCAAGTTTTATATTTTATCATGAAAAGCTTAACGATGTAATTAATTTTTTAAATGCTACTATTCTAAACATGAATGAAAAACATCATTTGCTGACTTTTTATTTATTTTATCTAACATCAATAACTAATATAGAATATTCATATGACAATAGAAAATAGTGAGTTCAGATACATGACGAAATCTTCAATTACGACCATGAAATCACAGTTATTTGACTGGATAATCTGTTGATTATTGTCTCAGTACATGGTTACTTAACAGTATCTAATCAAGGTTTGAATAAGTATTTGACATTCTTTTTTTCAAATGCATAGTGTTCTGATGAAATCCCTAAAAGAATTTCAGTTTCAATTGAACTTTGACTAAACTATCCAATTTTCAGTGTATCTCTATTATCTAGAAGTTTCAAGTTTTCGGACAACTCGTCTTTTCAAATTTTAATTTGAAGCCTTGCACATACAGAGAACTCAACTAGACTGTTTCAATAAAAAAATTTAGAAGTTTTCAACAAAGTCTCTTTGAAATGTGAAGTTTTCAAAAAACGCATGCTGTATACACTATCTACAGAAAATGGTCTATATCTTGTATCAAAGTTATAATCAGACAAGAAATACTGGACCAATTCGGTCCGGCTTATCTAAAAATATTTCCAGATCGGCAAAAACCGACGAGTTCACAATGTTTTCACATGTGTTAAAATTCATATTAGGGCGAATACTTACATTTTAATTAGCCTTATTTCCAATTCGATTATAAGACTCCCGAAGACAAAAGTAGAGAACAGGCCAAGGTTTTTATTAGTCGAGAATTTTTTGAACTGGTTCGATCCGTTGGGTCTAAGTTTTAGACCGATCCTATCCGACCAATTCAAAAAATCTTTTAGATCGGTGAGAAACGGCAAAAACTGACTGATCTATCAAGTCATTACTAATTGGTTAATGGGAACGGATTCAAAAAAGTTTCATATTTCATTCTTTGCTCTGGTTTTTACAAATCTCCAAGAAGAACTATTATGTTCTAGTCGTTTATATCTGTTTGATATCTTGATGCTGAATATATGATTTATGTATAAATAGTGGAAAAAACAGAGTCATTTACCAATCAATTAATTGCCAAACTCCAAATCTTAAATATTCTCACTCAACCTTTACAGATAAACCTAACATTTTTCTTTGAATTACAATTCAAACCTAAATTTAATCTTCAACCAAATATGTATGAGATAAGTTTATCTCAAGTAATACGGTTTTGATTATTCTTTTCAAAAAAGGACTATGCTTCGATCAAAGAAGTGAAACACTGTGGATGAATAGAAAAAATAAAACTGACAACTTTTGAAACAACACTGCTTAGTTATTTTGATAAAACCACTCAAACTTGCTCTCAACTAGTTTTATTAGAAAAAAAATTGTGTATCTATAAAATATTTTTTCAATTGATAAAAACTGGCGAAGACTGACCGGCCCAACGGATATAATCGATTCAGACTGGTTACAATTCTGCCTTATATATCTTATATCTCGAAGAGACTCTGTTCAGAACTTATGGATTTTTCTAATGAGGATAGTCTAATTGAGTTCTCTGTATGTCCAAAGTTTCAGATGAAAATTCAAAAATATGGATTCATTTATCAAACGCAAACAGAAATAAAAATGTGCTGAACATCTACTATGGAATTATAATACACATATTGCTTGTATGAACATTAAATAAAATCCTCTAGATTTTGATTAGAATTAATGATTAGAAACGACTCGTGTGATGTATATTAATATAAATTCTGTTAAAAATATATATTTTATAGACTATAATTAATTAGGTTTGACGATATCATCCGCTAATTTCTTAGTATTGTCTAGTTTTGACCTTTATTCTTATTGGTCCTATTTCACAAACGATTCAAATTTTTTTTTAAAGATCCGGACACTTTTGTAGAACTTTGATTGTTATTTTCTTCTATTCTTGTTCTAAGCGGCTTCATAAGTATACAATCGAAAAGACAACACGAGAGTACCATATTACTGTTAATATTAGCATTAATTAATACTTATTTTGATGCTCAATAATTAGTATGGCAGTGAAACCTAATGCTTTGGTATTATTTCGCATTAAAATTATTTCATACAAAGATCTTAGCATTAAATTAGCATTATTTTGAAATCTAATATATCTGATGTCCGCAAATAATTCCTTAGTTGTTCTCTTATTAAGAACTTTTGAGCTTAAACTATCAGAAATGTAGTTGTATGTATTAGTTATATCAGAAATAAAAATAATTCTAATTTAATGCTAAGACCTTTGGATTATCTACTTCAAATGTCAACTTATAAAAAAGAATTAGGCTTAATTTTAATACAAAAGACTCAATTTCTGACAGACTCAAACATCAACGATGAACTGGACAGCTCAGTATCTTATGGTTTTTTGATATATTGTAAAGGATAATTTTTTTAGTAATCTATGAAATTTTTAATGATCATTACTTTCTAGCTTTTGTGTCGTTCTTCAGCGAATTTTCTTCGAAAAAATTACGATCATCTGTCGAACTGAGGGAGTTTTAACTATATGCTCTTTTAATCATAATTATTAGCCATTTCTTCTACCACTTACAACATTTTCTTTAATTCAATATAAAACATTTCGATAGTTAAAGGAGAATCTTATTCTACCTTTTTTTTTCTAAATTTGTTAGGAAAATGTCGATTGAATACGTTTCTGTGTGGCAGCAAAGAAGTATTTTGATATTTTCATTACTGATAGAGTTCAAAAAATTTCTATCATCTTATGGAGTGAGAAATTTTATTTCGTATGAAATAATCTATCGATTTTAATCAAAAGTCATATTGTTTCTATGATGGATCAAATATGTTTGAAGATACTAGTGTTGTTTTTTGTTGTTAGCGGTATGGCGATATATAGTTTCTAGACCTGAACTTTAACAATTTTATTGTTCACAGGAAGGGTGATACGTTTAGAGAGAGAGTCACTTTTATTAAAAAAACAGCATAGAAAGGAGAGTATTTTCCACATTTCGATTGAGAAAGTTGAGTTTCATCAAAAATCAACTTCAAATTCCCAACTAATCTGCAAAATAACACCAGAATACATATTTTTCCCTCTTGAAAGAAATATTTCTCCATCACGACATCATCTATAAGGTAACACAGGATAAAACGTTTGGAGTAAATGATTGAGTAAAAGTATAGTGAGATTTTTATACAAAACATTTATTTTTGTCGAAACTCAACTTTCTACAGTAAAATTTTGGAAAACATTTTCCTTTCTATGCTGTTTTTTCTTTATAAAATTGACTCTCTCTAAACGTATCGCCCTTCCTGTGAACAATAAAAGTGTTAAAGATCAGGTCTAGAAACTATATATCGCCATACCGCTAACAACAAAAACAGAACACTATTATCTTCAAACATATTTGATCAATCATAGGAACAATATGATTTTTGATTAAAATCGATAGATTATTTCATATGAAATAAAATTTCTCATTCCATAAGATGACAGAAATTTTTTGAACTCTATCAGTAATGAAAATATCAAAATACTTCTTTGCTGCCACACAGAAACGTATTCAATCGGCATTTTTCTAACAAATTTAGAAAAAAAAGGCAGAATAAGATTCCCCTTTAACTATCGAAATGTTTTACATTGAATTAAAGAAAATGTTGTAAGTGGTAGAAGAAATGGCTAATATTATGATTAAAAGGGCACATAGTTAAAACTCTCTCATTTCGACAGATACTCGTAATTTTTCGAAGAAAATTCGCTGAAGGAGAATACAAAAATCAGAAAGTAATGATCATTAAAAATTTCAACAGTATTTTGCATAATAGTTTTGGGAAAAGTGAGCAGATTGAAATGAAAATTCGACGATTGTTAAAAGTATTGGTCTTTATGATGCATAAAAAAAAAACATGAAGTACTAAGCTGTCACGTCATTGTCGATACACTAGAATGAATGATTTTTTTAGATATTCACTCTCAAGGATTAGCATTCTTTTTAATACTAATGCTAATATACCACTCCTAGAAACAACAAACAAGAAAAAAAGGAATGCTGTTCTCTTTCCTTTGTTTGTTCTGAAAAAATAATCAAGTAATAGCATTCCTAGATATACAAATGCTTAAATTCAAGTCATTACCTCTTCTTTTCTAGAAGATTAACATCTGCATACAAAGAAAAAAAAACAATAATTATAAGTGATGTCTGAAGAAAAATTCCATTTTGATAAAACTACCAATTCATTGCCCATAATTTTGAAATCAAGCATAAAAATAAGAGAGAAAAGTTTGATGAACACAAAATAATCTAATAAATATGCTGATATTCCTATTCCATGAATAAACAAAAAAAAAAGAGAAGCTACTTAGGTTAATAAACAATTGCATCTAAAGACATGTGTCATGAAGACAGCCATGAAATATGACATTAACTGCCATACTGACAGTAATTGATACAATTCATATATCAATTTAGTCTGACGTAGAAAAAAATCGACTTTTATTTTCTGGATAAACGGTGTCACATTATTCATGAACTTGTGCAAGATATGCATCAATTACAAATTTCTATTATAATAAGCTTTTATGACTTGTTCTAAATTCAACCGAACAAATAGAATTGCCTCTTCAAATGATCAGTTCTGTGTATATAAGAGTATCAGAATCATATTATATTTAAAATGGAAATAATTTTAATATTATTTATTAGTACGATGAGTTGCTCGCAAATCGATTGATTACTTTGTGAACATGATCAACCTTTTTTATGTTTGCTAGTGACAAGGTTAGGTAGAACTTCAAAAAATGGAAGGAAAAATGAAATTTTTCAGTTTCTCTTAGCCATACTCGCAACTGAAGTTGTTCAAACCGAACATTCTTTAACTATCACAATTGAGCCACACAAATTATAAATAATCTCAGTGAAAATCATGGGATCTCTACAGTGGTACACAGAATCGTTACTTGTCAATACGTTACGCCTCATCAGTGATAGAAAGATCGAATTATTGAGACCTGATACTAATTGTGTGATTTTTGTTCTAAATAATCTTTGATTTTTGCTATTCAATACAACATGTTATTATTGATAACTATTGTAGAAATCTTTACAGTAACGATTTTTGTACAAAGGTTTTCGTAAGAGACAAAAAAATAGGTTCTTTATTTTAGTGAAAAGTTCATATCTATTGGTCGACTTTCCGAAAAAATCAGCTTTGATTACTTTAAATACGTTGTCATTTCTAGCAGTTTTTACGAATATCTATATAACTCAATTCTATGCATAGTGTCTTGTATTTATGTCGTCGTGTATAAATCTTCGATTCTTTATGAATCCTATTGAGAGCGTGTGAATGTGGGATGTGAGAGTGAACCGAAGTTCCTTAGCTGTTGATACACATTCACACATCTGAAGGGAATCCACCTGATCAGTTGAATTTTTCTTCTTTTAGAATGTTAAAATGAGAACTAAGTAGATATTTTCTGCTATTTGTTTTTGTTTGTTTATGCATCATAATAAATCAGTTTAGTTGATGATCAACTAGCATAAAGATTATATTTATATGCCCAGGTCTATCTTTAAACAAAATTGGCAAAATGAAACAAAGTGAATATTATTTTTCAATGAAGAGTTGGAGAAGAATCAATTTCAAAGCAATTCATTCTCTTATCATAATTACTGACATCACTGTTTCACAACTCAATAGCGATTTAATTTTTTATTCTATATCATGGTTCATAGGTAATTTCTTTGTAGAACTTCATCCACAGACTACATAAGTAATATTTATCGTTCTGTTCATTGTTGTATAAATTATTTTTATTTCAATGATAGTTTCTATTCAAGAATCATGACAATACAAAGTTGGAAACTTCCAAAGAATAGTTTTATCATCAATCTTTTTTTTTGTTGATGAAGCTGTATAATTTCGTTATTAGACACAGGAGACAAATAAAAAAGGATAATTACATTTTTTTTTCCTTGTTTGTATTTCAAATAGAAACATCAAAGAAATACATAATTATGTTTACGTATACTTATATTCATGTCACTACCAATTTCGTTTGTCAGACCTAAAAAAGTTCATTAAAAATGTCAATTTTGAGTTATGAGTTCAAGAAAAAAAAAAATTTTTAGTAAAAATATGACTATTAGTTTGGGTGCAGTCGAAAAGCAATTTGAAAGAAAACTCTTTTTTTAGAAAAAAATTCTACTAGACTTTATTAAAATAGTAAATTATCTTGTATGCATAAATGATGCAATATCTAATCAATTAACAAAAAAAAAAAACTTTACAGTTTATTTTCTAATTATGATATTGATAAATTTCTATTTGACGTCGATGTACACATAGTTTATCTAAGGACAACCTACATACAATTCACCGTCTAGATTGTCATTGACCGGAACACCAGCATTAATTGCAACAATCCATTTTTCAATTTGACCTGGCATTCGAAGATAAAATTGACGTGTCTTTTTTACATAAACTGTGTCACATTTTCCATCACCAAATCCAAAGTAATTATTAAGATTCGGATTTTCATCATTATTTATCGTTTCTATTCGTCCTAAATTCAGTCGAACACATATAATCGCTTCTGCTGACGAAGAACCTCCTCCTTTACATGAACGTGTAAAAAAAATACTTTGTTTAAGATGTAAATAATCTTTAAACTTTGTATCAGTATTATCTCCATATGGAAATCCATTTTGAGCAATTGCTAATGCTTCTTGTTTATTTGTTCGATAAAAGGCAATAAAAGATTTTCTTTCATCAACTGGCAATGTTCCTAAGTCAATGTCATGTTCAGATTCAAGTGTATGATACAATAAATGATGATAAAGACTGTATGATTTACAATTAATTCCTTTTTCACATCTTGAATCTCGAAATTTGTCAGCATTTTGATCATTTAATAATGAATGATGAATAAAACCAAGATGACGTCGATGAGTTTTTTCTATTCGCTTTGTTAAACCAGTACTACTAATTGCGTTTCTACTCTTTATATTTCTTGTATCAGTTGGATTGTAAGTCCATAAACGAAAAAAATGAATAAATTCAGTAGTAATAAGCAATATAGATGATACTAAAGCAAAAGCGGCAATGACAGTATAAGCAGTACATTGTGATTTGAAACGAGCAGAACAGGAAGCACCAATAATGAAACAAATAAATCTTAAGATAAAAGAACCAACAATAACAATAACACGCATTAGTAAAATGGTTTGTGGACGTTCATCATGACAATTGAGTCGAATACATGTCATCGTTCCAAAACGCCATAACCATTGCAAAGAGCTTTGTCCATGAACTAATGGCTTAACACAATGATGCATTATTACATAAATAATATTACATATTATTATTGGAACTGATGCAATTAAATCAAATAATATAATCGGTATAAGAAAACTCTTTGTGTCCGAAACATTTTTTGAAATATCATTACTTACGAGACTCAATCGAATAATAAAAAATATCAGATCAATTGTATGAAAAACAATCATAGTTTTGTATCGTGTTCCATCATTATAACAATTTATTGGTCTACGACAATCACAGTTCATTTTTCAAATAATAGCTTTTCTTTCTGAAATGAATGCATTGATTATTTCATTTCATATAATATAGGTTTATTGGGTTCTTTTATTTTATTACCATTGGTAAAGTCGCAAAAAGAGTCAGCATCGGAGACTCTTTTTTACCAACTTTCTCCAGAAATAAAATAATTACTATTTTTCTTTCTTTCTGCTACGAAAAGAACGACTATAAAAACAACTTCTGAGTCAATATTGCTCTTCAGCGAAACATACCAACTAAAGAAAAAACAATATGAAAGATGCTCGTTGGAAAAAAATTCATGCAATACATGTTTGTTGGAAAGAAAACAATGCGAAACATTATTGTTGCAATCTTTATGACATAACTTTGTAGCATTTTCAAAGCAGGAGTCGTTTTTCATTGTTCTTCAGTATAAATTCTCCGCACACTTTATAATTCAAATTGAAAAAAAAATGATGTTGTATAGAGTGGTAAAGTGAGGTAGGTTGACCTACGCGATTACAATTTTTTTTTATGCACCTTGCCATATCTATCTGATCTCTCAGTTTCTTTTTATCACTTGAAAAGATATATTCTGTGATATATCAGTTTTTTACATCGAAGAATACACGAGTAGTCTTCTAAGATTTAGGTAACAAAGTGTATAAGAAAACGTGTCAGGAGAGTAGTAAAAATTCAAAATTTTTGCTAGTTTTACTGGGCAAAAAGAGATAATTTTCAACTACGGCGAGGTGATACACCCGTTCTTTGTAGAACCTGATATACCAACATACTAAGAGCTCATAAGTCAAAGAGGAACTATAGACATGCACAAAAGTGTGCAAGAAGAATCAATAGAAATAAAAGAGACTCAGTATTAGTCATTATAATGCCTAGTTGCTTTGAAGTCGATATGAATCAGATTTCTTATTGGCACAAGTATCACATCTGAGAGAAAGTTATAGTGAGAATGAATTTTGGCTTTTTACTGTGATCAGTTAATGGCTTCAGACATTTTTTAGTTTAAAAAAATTATTTATCTCATTGAAATACTTCGAATTCAATTATCTGCATGTGCACCTTAGGTCAGACAGGATACTGATAAATGACTATCAAAGAAGATTTTATTGTTTAGCCTTCATCTTTAATAGTAGCCAAATTTCATTCTCGAAAATATTTTATTTTGTGAGGGGTCTCGACTAGGCATCTGCAAGATCACTTTTTTTCGGTCCCGGTGGTCCGGTCCCGGTGAAGGCTTTTTTAGTCCCGGTTCCGGCTGAAATAAAATTTTAGTCCCGGGACCGGGACCACCTTGCAGATGTCTAGTCTCGACTAAGAGATATTAAACCCTGTAATCACGGGATCACAGTCGTTGCATGCGTAATAATACATATGTTGACAATGGATCCGATATGAGATTAAGTCTGGATTCTTTCTACTATTATCTCTAGGACTTTAACGTTTACAACGGTACTCTTCATGTAGAAGTCGCATGGTTTCATTTTGATGAACTTGAATTTCTCTACGACAGTTACACTTTTATCTCTACTAAAATCTTTTTCATAATATTGTTCAATTCGAATTCATGCAAAGTATACGAATTGAATTCATAATACGAATCTCATTATTTTAAAAAATGTTTCTTAAGTTCATGAAATAGTTGTTTAATACTTTATTGTTTCATTTTTCACACGTATTGTACAATATTGCAACAGTTATGTACACAACTAATATTTTTTACCATAAAAATGACATTTTCATCATATAACTATCTTTTTCTGTTATTTATTTGAAAACTTGTAATGAAGGAATATAGAGTTATTTATTATTTTAACTTGACTATTTCATGGATGAGTTTAACATTTGAACTTTTATATTTTGTAACATTGATCTATTTCAAGTTAAAAGAAATTTTCATTTATTTAGATATTTCTTAATAAAATTGAATGTGGTTAAAAGACGATTTTAAACGATATCATTATCTTGTGATACTCCATACAATCTGCACTATAGCATTTATTATACGTTTTATTGTTTTATGTACGGATTTATCATCGGCTAAAAGTGATTCAATAGCTTTCCCTGTGATAATATTATTATTGGAATTAGGATCATCATTTATCACTTTTATTGCAAATTTTATTTATATTTTTCTTCGTTATCTTGGACCAATTTTATTTGAATCTGATCGTGAAAAAGTTGGATGTTGTTCTCAATCATTTGCTTGGAATTTATCAACATTGACATGTTTTCGTTGTGAATGTTATCGAGAACATCCTCAACTTGTTTTAATAACTCGATTTTGTATTTTAATTTTATTTGAAATACTGAGATTTATAGCATTTATACTTGCTTGTGTATGTGCAAATAGATATGGACCAATAGGTTTAGGTTATTCGATTTTGGCTGCATTTTCACTTGTTCCTGCTGTAATTTTATTAGTTGTTGAATATCTTCATCATCATCGTTTATGGTTTCATTATCGACCAGATACTTCATCAAAAGAAAAACCTGAATACATCAAAGAACACTTACGTTTCTTACCAATTGCAATGACAAATGATCAACAAACAAGTCATTGGCAAATTTCTCGATGTGATAAAGAAAAAGATTGTTTGTCAAGAAATCTGTATCATGTTATTATGTATCATTCAGGAAGCACACGTTATCCACCTGAACAAACAATGGATAATCAAATTGTTGTTGGATTTCATCAAACAAGTCATGCTGCTGCTTATTCTATTGCTAAGACACGTTTGGAACCATCGAAAAATGGATGGATCGGACCAGGCATATATTTTGCCACATCACTTAATCATACAGAATTTAAAGCCAATCAATTTGGAGCATATATTTGTGCAAAAGTAGATTTAGGTAAAACAAAACGCATCACTGATCCCAATAATTGGTCTTCAGGAGATCAATGTGACACAGTTTATTATGAACATCCTCGTAATGCTGATGAATTTTGTGTACGAAATTCACAACAAATCCGTTCTTGGATTATAGTTATTGATCAAGATCCGAATGTACTTTTCTTACAAGAAAAAAATAATAAACCCTTACCATCAGGAAAATATGTTGAAGATCGATTAGAAGATATTGTTTATCAAGGATGTTTATTTTAATTATTCAGAAATTATTCAACTGTGAAATACTTCTTTCCAAAGAAACATTAATAAAACATAAATGTCCTTTGAACTTGTAATCAAAATAATAAAATACTCTTCTCATTTGTAGTGTAAATAGAAATAACATGATTTTTTTCATTGTTAAAACAAAATGATGAATCAATTTGTAGACATACCAAATAATTATTCAAGGTTGATAACGATCTGTTTATTATAAATCGCCATTATACTAATGATTCAGGCCTTTGAGAAATGTTATAAATTATAAAATTTGTTTGTAAGATCAAGATAGCCAATTATGTTAACTTTCGAATTACTAGATAGACTTTCATCTTGATTTCATTTACGAAGAAAACACATACACCATAAGAATCACGACTAACATTATGGTTTAAAAAGAACTATTTGTTTACATGTTTTGTAAAGCTTCTAGAATGAAATATTCGATTGATAAAACATCGTAAAAATGATAACTTCTGACTGCAATAAACGATTCCGATAACAGTATTTTCGACGGTCAGGAGTCATAAATGTCGAGCAACTACTATTACCATCGGTTTAGATAAAGTGCGGAAGATGAAAACGAAAGAAAGGAAAAAGAATGAGAACATATACACCTTGCTTTTTCGTATATTCAACAAAGATCGTGCCATATAATTATATAATGCAATCATATACTGTTGAAGAGAGTGACTAAAGTCTTTATAGAAAAAACTTTAATAGGAGATGAACTAATGTTGTCATGTCACAGTATTTTGTGATTTATTAACTAAACTCATGAATCTATCTATCATATCCGTATAATCAGTAAAGGATCTCTTCTCGTTTTCGTACTGAAGATGGTGTAGAGTTTTTAAAATTCTGTTGATCTTCATTAGGGATATCTTTAGAGGAATGATAAGATGAAAATACATGTTGCATATATAATTGTATATTTCAAAAATCAGTAGAGTTTTTCACATTTTTCGTTTGTACGCACGACACTTAGTTTTTATCTCCACACATGAATGAGTGTCTATAATAAAAGATATATTTTCGACTTAATTTGAGTGTAACAATCAAATTTGCTTCATGACTTTTATTTCGTGCTATAAAAGAGCACATTTTTGTGAAACAAACTGTTATATCGATGTTTAATTTTTTTTTTATTCTTGAAATTCTTCTCGATATCGAAATAAGTTAAGTTTGAACAAAACGAATTATTGGCGTGTGGATCTATTGTTACATGTGATGTCAGCGTACTTGACTGGACTTGTCGTGGAAATACTGAAATACTTAACGAAAGAATACTCTTTTCTCTCGATACTCTTAGCAAGAACGATATTGAACGAAGTGTAAATACTACATTACATGGTGCAGTGTATGGGGTGGGTTATAAATAACACTAATATAAAAAGAGTGACATATCTCCGCTTCGAATGAAGTTTTATGAGTCTATGATACATAAAAACCATTTAATGTTATCAAATTCATACGTATAAATTCTGTTGTTTTTCTAAATAAATTCGATAAAAAGCAGAAAAAAAACTTTTAATAAAATGAATTCTAGTTAGAACGCAAAACAATTAAAAAAAGATCTTATACGGTACTATACTAATTGGTGGATCTGTTTCTGTGTCATTTTTTCACACATGAAGACAGAAAATTTTTTGATTGAGTAGAAACAAAAATGATCTATTTTCTTTCTCATAATGAGTTTTTCTAGTAACATTTTAAAACCGTTAAAAAGACAAAAGAAAAATGTCTTATTCTTTATTTTTATACATCCACAAGGTTATGACTTCGCTGTAGAATTATGTTAAATAAAATACATTTATGTTATCGTTAGTTTTATGTGTTTATTTATTTCAAATGAAAATTGATCTTTTCTTGATTGAAATCAAATAATGGAACTGAAGTTTTTCTTGTTTCTTTTCTTAGATTTATTCTTATGGTTGCTTTACAAGATCGATTTAGAAACGGAAAAAATTTTCATGTCTGCAAATAATTAACAATCAAGAAGAATTGGTAACAACTATCAAAAGACGATTTTCTGTTAAATTGTGAAACACGATCTAAAAGGAGAGTTGACGTATTAAGATGAAAATTTGACTTTCTCCTCCACCTTACAGACCGTATATTAATAATATCTCATTACAATATATGAGATGCTTCCTTATTTCATTTCTGGAGTTACGTAAAAAGATGGTTAAGCAATGTGTTATAAAACTAGATAGAATAAAACGATCTTCCGGTGATGAGTAACAGTATGCTACATAATTTTTCACACTTTAGTACTACCGTGATTGCTCTAGCAATTTTGTTTTGAAAGTTTGATCATATTAATTCATGAGAAGTTACTATGTTATAATAACACTTTCTCAACTGACAAAAATACACAGAAACGGAAGCCCAAAAAATGTGTTCCAGTAGGACTCTGTAACACTTTTTGATAGAAGAGTCGCTCATATGAATGACATTACGCTTTATTTAGCTTCTTCATATCATTAATCTCTCACTTTAATACATTAACGTGTTTTTATACGGAAGCAGAAGAAGAGAAAGAGTCAAGGAAAGCAAGGTGATTAATAATACCTAGTTGAGATAATCCGCGTGATCACAAGAAATAACAAGTGAGGGGCTAATCATATGATAAGAAGGAAAAATAAGAGAATGTTAAACATCATGTATGAAAAGTTTAATTCGACCAAGCAGTAAGAGTAGATAATGACACAAAATAAACTCAACCGGAACCGTCACAGACTTCACTTTCGATATATTTGTATATTTCAATAATAATTAAAAGCTTTCAGAATATATTTAAAAACATTCAATAAAATGCTTTCAGTTCTGTGCCAGAGCGCGAAACGAATGGCAAAAACTCAATTCGATTCGATCTACCTTTTAAAAATACTCATTCGGTTCGATTCAAGGTTTTTCTGCAGTTTAGTCATACCATTACACTGATTAGTACACTTAACACAGCAATCAGTGTATGTGTGAGGCTGAGAGTGTGACTAAACTGCATTAGTACCCGATTCGATTCGACATTAATAATATGCCATTCGATTCGATTGCGCACTCTGTTCTGTACACTTAATTTACGAACGTGTTCCAGCGTTGCTTTACTTTACGTCAAAAGAAATTACATCATGGCGTGCTTTACATTCAATAACAAGCCAATACCAACTCGAGCAAAGTCAATTAGTCTCATAAAAAAGAAAGAAAGAGAATATTTGTGCAAGAGATTTGGCACTTTCTTAATCTGTCTCTTTCTATTTCACATAACCTAATATTGTATTATAAGTAAGTAAGTCTCAAGTAAATGCAATAATTCACCTAAATAATATCATCATTGAGAGTAGTAATGATAGAATTTCTCTAGTTTGTTACAACAGCATATTCTATCGTCATTCAGCTTTCTAAGATGTGTGAAAGTTTTTAAAGTTTGAACGCATTTCTGTGCAGATTTTTATTCCATAAGTAATGAAACTTCAACATAGTGCAAACAACAAATCAAAGTTCTCTTTATTTCAATGTAAATGATATTGTACGATAATCACAAAATAGCTTCTATAAAAGAAGAGCATAATTAAATTTGTGTTTATGTTAATATAGATGAATTTATAATTAAAGTGTAGGAGCCTTTTTTTAACGCAAGTTTTAGCAAAAGACCATGAAAATAAGCCACATAATAAGAGAACGACAGAAATGACTACTGATGATTTGTTTCAGGAAGGCCATGTTGATTGTAACTTTTCTAAATAATTTTCTTCTGAGTTCTCGCGGAATTTTCTTTTCTTTCTTTTTCCTGACATTTTAGCAGACGATACTATCTTCTCAGAACTAGCTATTTGATGAAAAAAAACAGTAAGATACGTCCGCATATCATAACTTTTCTTCCTCTTCGTTTGTCTTTTTTCTTTCTGTTAAAATTGTTTTAAACGCGTAAGTCAAGGCATAAATCCAGACTGATATAGTTAGTTTTATTCCTATTTTTTTCTTGATTCAACGATAATTCCTGTATCACTCAACTTGAATCACAATTTCGATAGTGCAGTGATTGGCAAGACGTTAATAACTAGTAGGATTGATTTTCTTTTGTAATCTACATCCAATCCACTGTCAGATCGTAATAAAAACAGAAGAGAAGAAACAGAGAAAAACTATGACACATCTATTCTACCACATCTCTTTTTTTTAGAAAGAAAGTCTGAAGAAGACATTGTCACCTGTAGGAACGTCACAAAATTTTTAAAAAAAGAATGTTTATGATATAATTAGTCTTGTCCTCATTCATAAATGATTAATTATCCATATTCTATCACATATATTGAGTCACATTTATTTTTCTTAGAGAGTACTACTGTCGATTCATGTTCACCATCGTCGTTGATTCGATAATTATTCTGTTTGTAATTGAATACATGGTACACATAATAAAACATTCCGGTGGATTTTCTTTTTCTTTCACTTATATATGATTTGATAGAGCTTCAAGAGCTCGTTACAAGTATTTACATTTTATTCTATTAGATTTTCTTATCATCGCAAAAAAACTTAAAATACTGATAAGATCACAGATGTGACCATAATCACTTTTTTCCTCGAACCAACTCTTAAGTTTATATAATCTTTTCTCTTGACTTCTGAAAATAGTCCTTTTTCTAATTCAGCTTTAAAAACTGAGGAGAAAAATATTATTTTCTTATATTTCAAATAAATAACATAAAAGACAACTTTCAATAGATGTAGACTTATAAAATTTGTTTGAAGAGACTTTTGTAAATCAATCTAGTTTTTTGTGAGAGAGCATTAGTGTAACGATAAACTGGTTCGTAGCTTACTGTCACCCTCAGTAATTATGTTTATTAGCTACTCCACATAAAACACACGCTTATATAGGAGAGAGCAATAGAGAGAGATGAACACAAGACAATAGAAATAAGATAAAGAGGAAAGGGAGATCAGTGAGAGGTGATATCAATATCGGCATACCCTCCCACTCAGATTAGACGCGTCTCTAAGCATCTGTACAAATGTGGAGAACAGCAGAAACGAAAAAATAACAAAAAGTGAAGAGAAAAAAAACAAAAAACCGAACGAAAGAAAGGGGAATAGGCACGACAATCGACGACAAGATGCGGAACATCTATTACAGTTGGCTACATCTTTTTACACATATACGATATCATTTAACGATTTGCATATCATTCAAAAATTTACGTAAGAGCATAAGAGCAATGATAGCATACAATACATGGAATATTCCGAACGACTTAACTTCACATTTTAAGATGCATAATACCCGTATTTTGTACAAAACACAAAGTGAACGATACCTAGAACGCTTTCTTTTCGTACTCTACAGTCAACTTAACTGTACACGTCACATAAGAAATAAGAAGAAAAACTATTTCGTCACAGAACTAATTAAAGCGATATAAAAACAACATATTTTCACCTAATTCTATCTTCTTCTAGTAATTCATCATAGAAAAGAGAAAAACAAATTTTGCATTTCATATTTAATTTTATCAAATGTAGCACCTCTACTTGACATAGCAAAAAAGAAAAATGTATGTATTCTCTGGGTAGGTATTCGAGAAAAAAAAACATCTTCACACTTTTTATCCCTATTTTACAATTTTCAAGATGGTCGATCACTTTTTACCGTCAATTTTACCTATCGATAAATATGTAACAGTCATGATTCGTTGATCATTAAAAACATTTAGCTGTATGATGCACAGATGGTGCATTGATGATAAATGAATTGAAATTGCTTAGGGGCCATATACAATTGCGTTCGTCGTGATAAACGCCAGCTTGTTATAATAGGAACGGAGAAAATTATCTGATTGAGAATAAGAAAAGGGTAGCAATTTTTTTATCACCAAAAAAAGATATTTTAGATCACCAAATTTTTTAGAATGCATCTCATATTTTGATTTCTCAACAAAGTAAAATAAGGTAGGGGAAAAAAGTTCGCGGCGATTTTCCTATCGATATAAATAGAAAAATTTCTGAGAACCTTTTTCAATAAACTATATTACAAGAAGCAGCGTAAAAAGCTCTACTATTTACATTAGACCGCTTATTTTATAGTTGCATTTTTTGTTTTTAAATAGATAAAATTTTGAGCGACCAAATTTCGACCATGAGAAAACGATATTTTCTTTGGCACAAGATTAATTCGCTTTTTCTTATTTTATATTTTTATAATTATTCTTTGTAAATCGTAGAGCTTTTCACGCTGTATCTTGTGGTATATTTTATTTTTTTTTTAAATAAAGGATATCAAGTGCTAAATAAGAAAAAATACATTTCTCGTGTGCTAAAAAAAACTTTTTCGCAGCGTCGAAATTTAGTCGCTCGGAATTTTGTCAATTTTGAAAACAAAAAGTACAACTGTAAAACAAGATGTTCTATGTAAATTGTAGAGCTTTTTACGCTGTGTCTTGTGGTATTGTTTATTGAAAAAAGTTCTTAGAAATTTTTCCTATTTATATCGATAGGAAAATTGGAGCGAACTTTTTTCCCATATATTA
>CAJNSZ010000939.1:0-14489 GCA_905329745.1 Rotaria sp. Silwood2 | reverse complement strand
CTGTTCTTTTTTTTTTCGTTCGTTTTTTAAAGAAATGCATAACTATGTTCGCATATATTCATATTCATGTTACTATTCTTTTCGTTGGTCAGATCTAAATAAGTTGAAAAAAAATATCAATTTTGAGTTATGAAATCAAGAAAAAACATCTTAGTGAAAACATGACAATAAATTTTAGTGCAGTCCAAAAAAAAATATGAAAAAAACCTTTTTTCACAGAAAAATTCCACTAGGCTTTATCAAACAATAAATTATCATGTATGCACATATATATATATATATATATATATACTTAGGGCATACCAAAAGTAGTGGTGGAGGTTCGGTAATTCCTTATAAGAAGCTTTAAAAAACTTTCTCTCTATATAGTCTGATAGAAAAAAGAATGCTCTATTTTTCTATGCTATTTGATCATACTTCAATTAATATCATAATAATAAAATTTCGATAAGATCTGTTTTGTTCGCATGTGTCACGACAACATGAATGCTAGCGAGTATTTTTTGAATAATTGTTGATAGAAACAAGATGGAGAGCTGCGGTTTTCACCGTTAGAAAGCGGAGATGAAGATGCATCGAATCGATATTATAGGTTTTTCTAATATTGATTTCTAAAGTATTTTTATTCAATTTTCTAACTGTCGGGGAAATGTTCTTTTTTTTTTTATGAAAAAAGGAAAAAGCACAAAAGTGAGTTTTTTCATAGAAATTGCTAGAAAATCGTATTAGTAGAGGCTCGACTAGAATACATATTATTTATCTTAGTCTTCCGCAGTTCGTAGATCTTCGATTAGTGGTTTGAATCTATACTTGATAATTGAGAATTCACTGTAAACAACTTATCAGATAGGTTTGTTCTAAAAAAGGTCAATTTAAAACCTCACAAAAAACACATCAAGATACTCTGTAATATACGATTCGATACATCTTCATCTCCTCTTTCTAACGGTGAAAACCGCAGTTCTCCATCTTGTTTCTGTCAAAAGTTGTTCAAAAAAATACTCATCCGCCTTTTTTTAAAAAGGCGCGTTAACGTGTGGCAGATGCAAACAAAATAGATACTATCGAGATTTTATTATTATGATATTAGTTGAAGTATGATCAAATAGCATAGAAAAATAGAGCATTCTTTTCTCTATCAGACTATATAGAGAGAAAGTTTCTTAAAGCTTCTTATAAGAAATTACCGAACCTCCGCCACTACTTTTGGTATGCCCTAAGTATATATACGATGCAACATGTCATTAATTGATAAAACAATAATGTAGAGTTTATTTTCTAATTATGATGCAAATGATTTTCTATTTAACATTGGTCTACGAATAGTTTATTTAAGGACAACCTACATAAAAATCTCCATCGAGATTGTCATTAACTGGAACACCAGTATTAATTGTAATAATCCATTTTTCAATTTGACCTGGCATTTGAAGACAAAACCGACGTGTATTTCTTACATAAACTGTATCACATTTTCCATCGCCAAGTCCAAAATAATCATTAAGATTCGGATTTGTATCACCAGTTATTACTAATGTTCGTCCTAAATTGAGTCGAACACATATAATCGCTTCTGTAGGCGAAGAACCTCCTCTTTTACATGAACGTATAAAAAAAATACTTTGTTTCAGATGCAAATAATCTTTATATCCTGTATTAGTAGTATCTCCATAGGGAAATCCATTTTGAGCAATATCTAATGCTTCTTGTCTAGTTGTTTCATAAAAAGCAATGAAAGATTTTTTTTCGTTATTTGACAATGTTTCTAAATCAATATCATGTTCCGATTCAAGTGTATGATACAATAAATGATGATGAAGACTGTTTGATTTACAATCATTTCCTTTTTCACCTCTTGAATCTCGAAATTTGTCGGCATTCTGATCATTTAATAATGAATAATGAATAAAACCAAGATGATGTTGATGAGTTTTTTTCTATTCTTCTCCTACGATCAGTACTATAAACTAAGTTTGTATTGCTTGTATTTCTTGTATCCGTTGAATTGTAAGTCCATAAACGAAAAAAATGGACAAATTCAGTAATAATAACTATTATAGATGATACTAGAGCAAAAGTAGCAATGACAGTATAGGCAGTACATTGTGATTTGAAACGAGCAGAACAGGAAGCACCGATAACGAAACAAATAAATCCTAAGATAAAGGAACAAATGATAAAAATAACACGCATCAGTAAAATAGTTTGTGGTCGTTCATGATGACAATCGATTCGAATACATGTCATCGTCCCAAAATTCCATAAACATGGATAAGAACTGTGTCCATGAACTAATGGTTGAACACAATGACGCATTACCACATAAATAATATCACATATTATTATTGGAACTGAGGCAATTAAATCAAATAATAGAATTGGTATAAGAAAACTCTTTGTATCCGAAGTACCTTTCGAAATATCATTACTTACAAGACTTAATCGAATAATAAAAAAATATCATATCAATTGTATGAAAAACAAACATAGTTTTGTATCGTGTTGCGTCATCATAACAATTTATTGGACTACGACAATCACAACCCATTCTTCAAACGATAGTTTCTGTTTTTGAAGAGAATGTGTTGGTTGTTTCCTTCTATTTACGATACGTTTTTTGCGTTCTTGAGTGGTTTCGTCATCAAAAAGTGCGCAAAAAAAGTCAGCCTCTGGGTTTCTTTTTTTTTTACCAACTTTCGACAGAAATGACATTATTACCATATTATGATCTTTGTAATATCAGAAGAAAAAAAACTTCTCAGTCAATGTTGTTCGTCAGCAAAACATTCTTATTGGAAAAAAAGCAATGCGAAATGTGTTTTGTTGGAAAAAAACAAGTGCGAAACATCACTGTTGCCATTGTAACGAAATGATTCTGTGGCCTTTGCATAGCAGAAGTTCTTTTTTATTGTTCTCTGGTATAAATTCTCTGCAAAATTTAAAATCAAAATGGAAAAAGTATATGTCGTGTACAGATGTAAATGCGGTAGGATGGTGGATGTAATTGTTGTTTTTGTGGAACTCACATACATTTTCGAAGAAAATAGTGAGTGTAAGCTTTAAGTTTTCGTTTTGGCGACTCCATCGACACCCCCTCCCCCTCTCCATTACAGACACTTAACAACGCAGGTCTCATCATTGTAGACACAGCCCATTACACACATCCCTTCCAATACAGACCATAGCAACTCCAGCAAAAAAATTTCTGCTTGAAGTATTGAAATGAAAAAGATAGCATTTGCTGGTAATCGATTATTATTAGAAAAGAACTATCATCTTTTAGAGAATTTAATCATTGTGTATTTTGTTATGAGTTTAATGAAACAAAAGACGATATGTGAGTTTCACATTTCAGCCTCAAAGAGACTGCACTCATAAGCTCTTTTTACCATGAAAACGAGGTTTTGATCATACAAATATCCTTTCTATTGTTTCATTCAAATGTTTATAATCACTCAATATAGAGTTATTTAATATTTTATCTTCAATACTTCATAGATTTGTTTAAAATTTGAACTTTTATATTTTAGAATATTGATCTATTTCAAGTTAAACAAAATTTTATTTTTTTAAATATTTCTCAATAAAATTCGATGTGGTTAAAAAACGATTTTGAACGATATCATTATCTTGTGATACTCCACACAATCTGCACTATAGCATTTATTATACGTTTTATTGTTCTATGTACAGATTTATCATCTGCTAAAAGTGATTCAATAGCTTTCCCTGTCGTAATATTATTATTGGAGTTAGGATCATCATTTATCACTTTTATTGCAAATTTTATCTATATTTTTCTTCGTTATCTTGAACCAATTATATTTGAATCTGATCGTGAAAAAGTTGGATGTTGTTCTCAATCATTTGCTTGGAATCTCTCAACATTGACATGTTTTCGTTATGAATGATATCGAGAACATCCTCAACTTATTTTAATAATTCGATTTACTATTTTAGTTGTATTTGAAGTGATGCGATTTATAGCATTCATACTTGCTTGTGTATGTGCAAATAGATATGGACCAATTGGTTTAGGTTATTTGACCTTGGCTGCATTTTCACTTATTCCTGCTGTAATTCTATTAGTTGTCGAATATCTGCATCATCATCGCCTATGGTTTCATTATCGACCAGACAGGTCATTAGAAGAAAAACCTCACTACATCAAAGAACACTTGCGTTTCTTACCCATTGCAATGACAAATGATCAACAAACAAGTCATTGGCAAAACTCTCGATGTGACAAAGGAGAAAGATGTTTGTCACGGAATCTGTATCATGTTATTATTTATCATTCAGGAAACACACGCTATCCACCTGAACAGACACAGGATAATCAAATTGTTGTTGGATTTCATCAAACAAGTCATGCTGCTGCTTACTCTATTGCTAAGACACGTTTACAACCCTCGAAAAACGGATGAATCGGACCAGGTATATATTTTGCAACATCACTCAATCATAGAGAGTTCAAAGCCAATCAATTTGGAGCATATATATGTGCGAAAGTAGATTTAGGTAAAACAAAACGAATCACTAAGCCTACTGAGTGGTCTTCAGCAAAGGGTTGTGACACTGTTTACTTTGAACATCCTAATAATGCCGATGAATTTTGTGTACAAAATCTACAACAAATTCGATCTTGGATAATTGTTATTGATCAAGATCCAAATGTGCGTTTGTTGCAAGAAAAAAATAATAAACCTTTACCATCCGGAAGATATGTTGAAGATCGATTAGAAGATATTGTTTATCAAGGATATTTGTTTTAACTATTCAATAACTATTGAACTATGAAATAATTCTTTCTATAGAAATATAATAAATCATAAGAATTCTTTGAATTTGTACTTAAAATAATAAATTGCTCTTCTTATTTGTAGTGCGAACAGAAAAAAACAGATAATTTTTTTATTATTAAAACAAAATGAAAAATTGATTTATAGATATATCTAATGATTCATGTCTTTAAGTGGATATTAAGAACACAAATTCTTTTCAACATAAAGATAACTAACTATGTTAAAAATTTTGAATGAATAGATACACTTTCATCTTGATTGGTTTTACAAGCAAAACACACACTATGAGTATTACTATTGGTATCATGTCGGTGAAAGAACTATTTGTTTAAATCTTTTGTGAAGCTTTCAGATTGAAATATTTGATTGACAAAATATTGTAAACATGATAACTTCATACTGAACTAAACGATTGAGTTAGAATTATTTTCGACTGTGATGATTCATAAATGTTAAGTGATCCCTATTACTACTGAATTTAGACAAAGTGATGTAGATGAAAATGAAAGAAAAACAATGAGAAAATACGTAGATACACCTTGTATTTCATATATTCAACATAGATCACGCCATATAATTATATAATGCAAATATATATTCTGCAAGAAAGTTACTAGAGTATCGAAATTTCTCTGAATAGGAAAATATTAATTAATAGGTACTAAATTGATATTTTCCAATCACAGTACTATATTAGAATTTATTAACTAAACTTATGAATCTATCAAAAGTGTTCGAACCATAAGTAAAGGACAGTTCTTCTCTATTTTCCATATCTAAGATGGCATAGACTTTTTAAAATTCTTCTGATGTTTATTGATAATATCTGTAGAAGAGTAATCTTGTGAAAATATATGTTGTAAATATAATTATATATTTCAAAAATCAATCTAGTTCTTCATATTCTTCGTTTTTTTATGCACGATAGGGTGTTCTTATCTTGCACATATAAGTGAGTACCTATGACAGAGCAGATATCTTCGGCTTGACTTCAGTGTAGAAACAAAATTTATTTCATGAGTTTTATTTCGTTTGATGAAAGAGCAACTTTTAGTGAAACAACCTACAATAGTAATGTATAGTTTCTTATTTTTCATATTCTACTTGATATCGAAATAAGTCATGCTTCAACAAGGGAATGATCGATATGCGAATTGATTGTGACAGATGATGTTAGCGAATTCGACTAAACATGTCGCACAAACGGCTTGACATGACCTGATATAAAGAATGCGTTCTAAATCACACCATCGCTTTAACTCATGTAAATTGGCAGATATTTTGATTCAGTGATAGAATTTTCTAGGGGTGTGGGTGTGGGCGTGGGTGTGAGGGTGTTGACCTTTTGTCAATCAGCAGCCACAATCCACACCCACCCACACCTCACACTCACACCCCCATACCCATATCCACACACCCTCAAGACCATCACTTTCGTTTTCATGTAGTTGATTGGTTGTGTTGCTAATATCGGGTACAATTCAAATTGGGTGTTCTATATCTAGATACTGATCCGTAAATCGAATTTTGATTCAAACTGCTAGTATATCCGTGTGACCATCTCCAAAGGAAAATGACATCGCCCTGGTGAATGTAGTCTGCCATATCATTGTAATATATGATAAACACTATAGGTATTAAACTGGAACCTTAACAGCCATCTCGTTTAATTGTAGTCCCTCTCGATCTTTTACTATACACCTTAATAGTTGTTTGACGATCACTTAACCACACTTGAATCCTATGGTTATAAGTTAGTGGAATCCTTATTTTAGGACGTTTTCTCAAACATTCATCAAATCACAATTGGTAAAAAAAGCAGATTTAAAGTCAATGAAGATTGCCACAGCAGGCAAATTATTCGACATGTACGACGAGATTTGCTCGATGAGTAGTAATATACGTGCTGAGAATTGGTGCTTTTCACGGAAGTCCGATTGGTTATATGGTCGCTTACCCGTTTTTTAAGACTTGTAGAAAACAAAAAGAAACTATGCTTCTACTTTCACTTGAGTAGAAGTTAAAATTTACGTTGATAACACATTCTCACCTCTGATTAGCAGCTTTTTTAAATATAAGACTTTCCTTTTAAAAATAATAAAAGTAAGCGACTTTTTTTCACTTATTGATGTGCATGAAACTAAAACACAGTTATTATTGTACTTGTTTATATAAAAAAAATCAAGTGGTCTTTCAAGTATTATCGTCTGGCCAAAGGGTGCAATTCTTCTTTTCAATTATTAGGAAAACAAAATAAAATAACTCTTTAAAAAGTTCAATGAAACATAAAAAATGCAGAGAGTTTTGTTGTGATTTCGAGGTTATGTCTGATCTGTTGTGACAATATTCCATTGTCTTCTAATTATACAAGTTTTCAAAACGGTAATTATAAAAAATAAAAGATGTCGGCATCGAATTACTAAATATCCCTTGGATTATGCTGTATTGCATGGTTTCATATTTTATTCGCATTCTCCTGAACAACTTTTCAGTTTGACACTCACAGTCAACATTGAAGGTTTGACATTGAATACATATGATAGTTATAAGTGTGAATTCTTGTTTTCATTGAGAATAAAAAGATTTCATATTAAAATCAACTTTACAAATCCAGAATAGATTCATGTCTTAAAATTTCGAACAACTTTTAGCGAAGAAAATGCAATGAATTTTCGCTTTTTTTTCTGAATACTTTATGAAGAATAGTTCAGTTTCAGCTCCAAATAGAACAAAATCGTACACGTCTGATGAGACAAGAAAATGTTTTCTAAATCTAATATTTATTTATCTATCTATCTATCATTCGATATACACATATGGATAGTTAAAGAATAGTATCCAAATACTACTGTGTTGATTTCTATGCTTTATTCATAGACAATTCAGACGTTTTATCTATGAAAACTGTCATTAAGAATAATGAAAATGACGATATCGGTTACTGAAGCATTGGATCTCACACTTCCTGTATTCTATGGTTTATGTAAAGTGTTAGTCATTAGATCCTTTTCACATTACTGTATACCCTTTTTAGGTGAATGAATAAACCTTTGTCTATGTGCGAAAGAAATAGAAATACTTTCTACAAGGCTTGAATGATTGATTAATTTCAAGAGAAGACTTTCAAAAATATGTATTGATATCAATTTGTGGGATGTTAGGCAAAATCTGCTTTCACGTGGTCACTCCAATATAGAATACTTGGAACTTAATACTCATGATCACTTAATGGATTAAATCTTGTATTTTTTTCACACTACAACTAACAAGTGAAGCTGTGAACTTGGAAGAATTGGAGTAAATAATAAAGTGCATGTCTAATTTGAGACATTGCTAACTCAATGAAGAAGTAACACGAAGGAACGAGCCATTAGTAGAAAGTTATCGGTGGCAAGCATTGCTTTATGAGATTATACTTCATCTAGAAAGATTCAACATTAATTGTTTGATTCTGATTTATGATGAGACATTGCTCAATCGTTTTAATAGTAAATCTTATTTTACAGAGATCAACTCTAAAGCTTGATTGGATGATGAATAATATCAGAGCAAGTTCTATATAGTTTTAAAAATCAAAGGCAAGTTTAAATGATAGAATGATTTTATAAATAAAAGAATTAATTTTACTTAATTTTCGACATCCAATGTTATATTTTATGTGTTTGACATCCACTTTTCACTGCGTACTTTTCCACACTATATTCTGTTTTACTTCAACATAATTTCTTGCGTGGAACAGAGAGAGCCAATGGCTTTATTTATGAATTTAAAGAACAAAGCATCATGCATCAAACCAGCGGTTATGCGAAATTACAAAATGAAAAGCAAAACGATATGCCATCAGACAAAATACTTACAGATTCTGTTAATAAAAACATTGAAGATACCCCAATGCCAATAATACTTATTTGTTTTCTTTCCTATTCGGGAGTGTCAAAATGACCATTGTGGAACTTGTCTCATCTTCGGATGAGAATAACGTGGACGTGAATGAAATAAGTATCTACACTCATAACCAAATTCAGATCTGTATGAATACTTAACAATAGTAATGTATTCTTATATGTAGTATGCATCAATATTATCCAGAAGACTCATTAGACTAAGTGGACTCTTTTGTTAATGTTGACTTAGAAAAGTTTTATCTTGACTAATTAGTTGTTATTCTTCTTCCGATTCCCATTAAGAGGTTGAACATAATTGAGACTCCTTAAGAATCTTTTGACAACAATATAATTTTTTTCCTATGATTCGATTTTCTAATTGATACGTCGAAGAAAAGAATATACGAACTAGATTAGTATCATCCGCACCAATCTAACTTGATCTGTTCCTTTGGTATGAAATAGTTAGGAATATTTCGCTCGACTTCATCTCTCTCTCTCTATGCTTGTTCGTTGATATCAATGTTCATCTTTCTCCTTGTCATCATCTAGTGCTACATTCATAAAGAATGATCTTGATCAATATGGTTTATCATGACAATCATGTCTCATTACAAGTGTTTGTCATCGAGAAGTTTCATTGTACAGAAAGTTAGTCGAATATTTTTATGTACCATTCAAGAATGGTTAGAAAAAAAACTACACAAATAACATAGGAAATACTTCATTCAATCGAATGCAATGCCGATAAGAAATAGAACAGATTGACTTGTCTGCAAGATTCAAGAACCTACGATAGAGACAGATTGTTTTATTCTTAGATAATTTTTGACAAGCTATGTAGGTCAAATCCTAGTCATATCCAACCCAATGCTCCTTTAGCTATTATTGAGATTTAACAGACTTGTGTTCGTCGAGGAAAAGTGTGTCTCGTCGGAACAGTTTCAAAACTCATTTTATGAAAAGCAAAAACTCAGCAACGTTCTTAAAGGATTTACCGAAACATAGAAATGATTACTAATATTTCGATATTCATTGTTTCGAAAAACTGATGTACATTGACCAGAAATCAGCAAAAAAAGGCTTAGCATAGATCAGCGTTGAAAATTCGTTCACTCTTCCTATTGCATTTCCTTCTATTGGTTACATTGCACAACGAGTGAATACTATCGATTGTGAAACCTAGCTTTTAGTACTTATTTTGTGAGAAAAATGTTCAGGATATATTTTTTAAGATAAGAGAAAGGTTAGTAAAAATAAAATATACAATTAAAAATAAGAGCAACTTCAATAAAATAAAACTAAACTTGACATCGCACACATATTGAACAATAAGAATATTTTTCGTTGTTAGTGAACAATTCCAAAAAAGTGAACCGCTATTGAATTTCTGATCATACTTTAAATGTACTTTTTGTTCTTAGTTAACACCTTCTACAAGTTGATGTTAAGTAGTTCAGTTATGGACATAAGTTCAGAAAAATTGTAGTACTATTGGCATCATAACTATTCACAGCAAGATCCAGTTTTCCATCCGTATTGAAATCGCCCAGTACTAGACCCGATGGACCACTGCCTATTGTATATGTCTGCTGATTGCGAAAAGTACCATCACCATTACCAAGAAACACGCCGATATTGTTACTTAGCGCATTACTTACAGCTAGATCTATATTTCCATCATTGTTGAGATCACCCGCTTTGATTTGAAACGGGCCTTGGCCTGTCGAATATGTCACCTTCCTCTGAAAATTTCCGTTACCTTCGCCAAGTAGTACAATTACAGTATTATTAGTAAAGCTCATTACGGCGAGATCTATCTTTCCATCATTATTAAAATCACTCGATACCACGGAGTCGGGTCCCGAGTCTGTTGAATATGTTGTCTGAAACGAAAAACTTCCACGACCATTACCAAATAGCACGGCAAGATTGTTATTGCCAAAATTCACAAAAGCAAGATCAAGGTTGGAATCATTATTGAAATTATCAGATATTGCAGATAATGGACCTGTACCTGTTGGATATAAGATTTGATTTTGAAAGCTTCCATCCCCATTGCCAAGGAGAATACTGACATTACCACTTGTCAAGGTAACAGCCAGATCTTGTCTATTATCATTATTAAAATCACCCGATGCCACAGAAGTAGAAGCTGAACCTATATTATAAGTTGTCCCATTCTTAAATGAACCATTGCCAATACCAAGTAGCACATTGACCAGGTTGTCACCAAAGTCTACCGTGACGAGATCCGTTATATTATCACTATTCAAATCACTTGTTATTATCTGGAATGGCAGTTTGCCAGCTAAATAAGTAACCTGATTTTGGAAGGTACCATCACCATTACCAAGAAACACGCCGATATTGTTACTGACGTTATTGGCTACAGCCAAATCTAATCGTGTATCATTGTTAAAATAGCCAGATGTGATAGAAATTGGGCCAACACCCGTTGACAAAGTTGTCGATTGCCCAAAAACATTCAGACAGACTGCTACTGAAATAGTACAATATTAAATGAATGTACAACACGAAAAAAGTATATTCAATGCATATATATGATTACATACTGTAAGGAACAGTTTATTTATAAAGTATTTGGTTTTGTTAAACTCAAGTATAAAAGTGTAGAGTCGGATTACGATGAAGTTTTCATCTTAACTCTAGCCATAACGAATATTGTGAATCTACATATACATATTCGTTGGAAATATTTACTGTCTGAAATACATTTTCCGTAAACTGGTCCGAAAGAATATAAGGCAAGAATTAAGAAGAATTTGTGAATACTAAAGTAAGATATTGACAAGACGTTTATGGGCACTGATCACCGTACAGTTTTGTGTCATTTAAGCAAAAAAGCTGAATATACTCGATATGACAGTTAATGTTCTTTCCAATAAAAAATATTATCATATTGCTGTTATTCACGATTCTTAAGCTGATATTCAAAAATCAACTATATTTCCGGCAACTTTCATTTACCATATAGTTAAATCTTACAACACATATTTATCGTGTTATAAAAATTATGAAAGATGTGTTATCGCATCTTTTTGACACATATTTCTACCATTGTAGGATCTCACAACTCTCAATAACCCACTCTTTTACTCTTTTGATACTCTCTTAACTATCCTTCACTGATGAACTGCTAGTTTACGTTCGTTATATATTTTATTGTCTCTTCTTTCCATGAATATAACGGTTCTTTCAGCTCGAACAACTGATTTATAGTTCTTCTAATCCGACTTAGGAAGTCTATTTGTTTAGTACCTGTTAGATTATTTTGCAACTATTTTTTCTTAGCTACCAGTAATTCCGTTATGATTGTGACGAAAAGCCTTATAGCATTTTCTGTGATCAAGCTGTGTTATTGATTTGATTGCGATAATATGAGATTAAGTACTAGATCAACTTCTTGGAGTTGACATTTGTGACGCAGATCTATTTCTAGGATATGAATGTGATCAATCACTTCATCACATCTAAGCTGACATAAAGTTGTTATAGTTCGATTTCTTTCTAATAAAATATATCATAGAAGGTAAAACTATGCATCCACCGAAGAGAGTGAAACACTGAGTTGAATTTATTCTCATAAACGATTTGAAGTCGGTATCCTAAAGCATCTATTGGGTGTGGATGTGGGTGTAGATAAAGGAGAGACCCACACCCACACCACACCCACACTGTATCCTAGTACATATTTTCGGCGATCTTCTCCCGACTCTCAACAAGTTATAACTCTTAAAATGCTAACACTCGTATCAGGATCTCACGAAAACATATTCTGTAAAATTTCCAATAGAATTGGTTGAAGCTACCTCAAGTTATCAACATCAGACTGCTGAGTAGTATTTTTTTGTTTATGGAAGCTTTCATTACTAAGATCAAAGCGGTGCCACTTCGGGCTAACTTTTCATCAATCTTCCAGTTCAGCTGGCTACACTAGTTGGCTTTCAAACGAAGTGTTGCGCGAAAATGGATGCCAAAAAATGATCAAGATATGGCTTCAATAAAGAAGTAATATTGTCAAAGTGATAACTTCAGTATATATCAATCGATCAAGGACGGAATAATACTTGCGATTAAAATTTTCTCAGAATCACAAAGATCCAAAATATCAACTGGAAGAGTTATAAATAATATTAATACAGAGAGTTAAATAGTTTTCTGTAACGCTCTAGATCCGAGATCAATCTAATGAGATTCATATCGAATAACTTAGACAATGATTTTAAAACAACGAGTAATTGTCACTAGTGGCTTTCAAGATTTTCTCCATGTTGGAAATTGAGTTTTTTTCAAAAAATAACAGTTATCTACTATTATTGGGTTATTTAAAAAAATATCTTTGTTGTTACTGCTATATAGAACAATAACTTCACAGTCTTTCTTATAGACGTTTTGGACAAAGACAAAGAAAATGTCCGTTAGCCTTGCATTTATTTAAGCCCATCTAGAAACAGTACTTCACGAAGTACACATGCCCAATGGGGTTGTTTTTATTGGTATTCCATTGATGTTTGACGAAATATGTAACGAAATACAGAAGATTCTATCGTTTTATGATTAAAGACAAACTGTATGATAGCAGGCATCATGTTTCTTTCTGATTAAGAAGTTAGTTAAAGCAAAATACAAGGAATATATTCAATTGGAAAGTATTCTCAATATCGATATTTACATAAATGAGAAACTGGAAGTGATTGACTACGTACTATCGAGGCAAAGTAAGTGACACAAACTAAAATATAGTATATTTTTTCGTGCAACTCATAACTAGCCGTAACCTTTTGAGACATTTCTTTGTACTCTTTGAAATAGTTTTATAAAAGGAACAGAAATAAAGGAAATCATTGTATAAAAATGTTCTTGAATAAAACTAATTAAAAAAGAACTTGATATAGAGACTCATACATAAAAAATCATATTGATCAGACTACTAACCTGTCGTTGTCGTGAATGTTGTGGATGTTTCGGATGTTGTGGATGTTGTAGATGTGCTGGATGTTGTCGAGTTACTACTTGTGGTGTTTATGATGTTTGAGACAGTCACTATCGCTGAGCTTGTCGTTGTAACAAGCGTTACATTTTGGTTATTATTATTATTTAGTCCAATACCTAAGCCTAAGCCCAATGCCATGCCGATTATCACTAGAGTAGCGAAAGTTCCCATAGCTATTACTAAAGATAAAGGCTTCCAAGGACTGGTTATTTGTGGAACGATGATCAATGGATCACTCATGATTATTAACAGCGTGTAAACTGTATCTTCTAAATGAAGTTAAGTAATATTTTTTTTATTACTTTATTAACTCATGATGCGTCCTCTATTCAAGATCAAGGTGCGAGTTTATGTACACATGTGGAGAAGTAAATACGATGATAATCTATCAGCGACCTTCTGAGTGATAAAGTATCGGTTATGCGAAAGAGAACGAATTTTGATTACCTTTATTCGTTATTATCCTTGATCGCCATACTCAAACGCATTTACCACACAGATACCTATTTGTGCATACATTAGCTATCCTTCTCTCTTCTTTTTTTATGTTGCGTTGGTCGTATATTCATTCGTGTTGCACTCATTCATTCATTAATCATTGTTTGAATAAAACAGGAACGAGTGAGTTACTCCATTGCACGTATGTCGCGACTAATTTATGCTTACGTTAGGCACAAGGTTTTTACTTTGAAGTCAATATCAATGGCGAGATAAACTAATTCATCTATCATTTATTTATTTCACACAAAAAATACGGGTCGCAATCACTTTACCGAAAATAGC
>CAJNSZ010000938.1:0-37238 GCA_905329745.1 Rotaria sp. Silwood2 | reverse complement strand
CTTCACGAACTATTCTGACCAAAGTGAAAGATAAAAGTATACTGTTTATACAGATAGCGACAAGGAGATATCTCTGCGTTCGTATCTGAGATTTAAATAGCAATTATCATATAAACAACAGTTCTACAAATCTTTCTTTTTTTATACCCAAGTGTGGGTGTATGTGTTGGTGCACGCTGAGAAAAAAATGCTGACGCTCACATCTATACCCTGTGATGAATAAAAAACAATCATTGAGTGATTATAATTAGCTGGTATTGATAACATTGAACCCATGACACCGTATTCTAATGTGTTACTATTTGTTTGACTTAATGAAGTTGCCATAAATCGAGAAAAAGGTGAAAGAACTAATATATCACCTTCTCCTTGTTGAGATAAATTAAAAAGAACTATTGGACCACCTTGTATTCCTGATTGAATGACTTTACTTGACGGATTCCACCAACCTGCATGTTTATTATCATCACCTGTCATTTCTCCTGAAGAAAAAAAGGAAGAAACTGAACTGAAAATTTTTTGAAAATCATAGTCTTACCTTCGAATGTAAAATAACCTCGTTGATCATTCTTATCAATTTGTTCAATATAAAACGATGGAAAAACTGTGCGAACATGATCCATGCCAAGAGGAACTGTGTTTGTCATAGTTAGATTACCAGTGTCCAAATGAAATGAAATTCCTGAACCGGAATACCAGTCACGTATATGGCCAATGATTTGTGTATGTATTCCACTACGAACAAGGTCATAGCTCAATTGGAAATCTCTATAATCACCTAGATTTGGATCAAAGCCACTTGTATAACTTATACCAGTTAATGGCAGAGAATTATCATCTGATGAAAACCATTTATTGTCTACATATATAGCTGTACGAGATGAACGAAGCCAAACACGATTACCAATAGTAACATTGTATCCTCCTTTTTGATCAATTAATACTTCTATATTACCCCAACCCCAACATCCAACTACAAGAAGAAGCAATTCTAAAAGATGCATCTTCACGAACTATTCTGACCAAAGTGAAAGATAAAAGTATACTGTTTATACAGATAGCGACAAGGAGATATCTCTGCGTTCGTATCTGAGATTTAAATAGCAATTATCATATAAACAACAGTTCTACAAATCTTTCTTTTTTTATACCCAAGTGTGGGTGTATGTGTTGGTGCACGCTGAGAAAAAATGCTGACGCTCACATCTATACCCTATCTCCGGCAAGAAATAAAAACTCGTAACGCAGTACTGCAAATTTTTTGAATATAAGAAAGTTGTGAAGACAGTTCAGTATAAATAATAAATCACGCAGTTTTTTATGTGTATCCTGACTTCAATCAGTTGATTAATTGACATTTAACTTTTAGGAGTTATATCGATAACCGAAATAGTTGATTGCTCTAAAACACTGAAAAAATCGTTAGGAGAATATTGATTCAGAATAAATAGTAGTAAAAAGTTCTCCTTTCTTTATTATATATCTTTTTTTTTGTAACTCCACATTCGTGCTTCATACTGCTTGTTCTGTTCTTTACTTTCATTCTCTTTTATGTACCTTTATTCTTAAAGAAAGAAACTATATGGGTATGTCACAATATAGAGGAGAAGGCAAACATCAGCTGTTGTTGTTCTTCTTCTTCTTGTTTTTCTTGCAGAAAACAATCGAATGAAAAAGAATAAAGTGCTATAAACAGTATCGTCCTTTCATTGATCCATAAATATTACTAGGGTCATGATATTGTTACCCTTTCTATGGTATTAAACGTCATTTATAGAATGTAGATGGTATTATCTTGTTGTATTTAGGATGCAAGAGTGAGTCATTCAATTCTCCTATAGCAGTACCAGAAGAGTCACTGAAAAAACTCCTTTCATATTGATAATTAAATAGTTTTGACATTCATTTTGCTTTTTTAAGATAAAAAATGGATTGTAATGAGAAACCTGCTGATATCTTGGAATGGAAGAAAATAGCTGCAGCCCAACAAAAGAATATCTATTTAATGTTCAGTGGTCGAACATGGGATTCGTACAAACCAGATGAATACGATATTCTTGCTATAAAAATAGGGGTGTGGGTGTGAGTGTGGGTGTGTGGTGATGGGTGTGGGCGTGGATGTGGTGGGATGGGTGCGGATGGAGAGAAAGCCTACACCCACACCCCACACCCACCCACACTCACATCCACTCTCACCCACACCCTCAATATCCACATGATCGTCATCAACTCACATTGGATCCCGTATCAATACAAATTCAAGAAGATCCCAACATCGTAACTGTTAACTGCCAAAAATATTCAGCAAGTCGTCGCAAACGGTCATTATTAGCTAGGAAAAGGCGTAATCATCAATCTAGCATTCGTCATAGGAAGAATCGTTACAACTATGAAATTACAAGATCATGCAATACAACTATTGAAATCGTCAAGAAAACATTAAAACAATTTGATCTCAAATATCTTAACATCAACATTGTTAAATCTACACTATACATTGGTATCAAATCTAGTCAATTACAAGATCAATATGAACAAGTACTACCATCAGATATTTTTCTATAACACAAGGTTTTTTCTGTAATTGTTTTTTCTTTCCTTGTTTTTTTGTCTATGTTATGTACAGTACTCAGTTATATGTTAAGTTACATTATTAACTTCTAACTTTCTTGTTATTATTTTTTTGTTATTTGTTTTTCTTTTTCTCTCTCTTCGTTCGTTCTTTTGTAAGGGGGAAGGTGTTATGATCGCCATCTATTATAGATGGACGATCCTCCTCCTTCTTCTTCTTTTTTTNAACTATTCTAATATAAAGTATCTCGAAATTGGAAAATCTAAAACCCTAAAAGAATTATGCTTTTCAAACGCTATTTGGAAACGAACAAGACATCCGAAGAATGACTGTAAAAACTCTATCTGATTTCATTTTGATTGTTCTTTTTCATATTCAAAGAAACATTTTCAAGTTAATCCTTCTCAAGATCGAAGTTACATAAGATATGAAACATAAAGACGTATGCCTCTTTTAAAAAATAGAAAATAATAGAAATGAATTTAAAAAAACTCACGATGCAATACTATAAAGATGCATTGTAACTCTAAAAAAAGTAAATCTTACAAAGCACTACATAAATTGTGTGCTTACAATCAGATAAACAAACTATCAAGTATAGAAAAAATTGACATATTGATTGAAAGCAAAACTACTGCGTAAACGTTGTTGCTTTTTTCGGTTCTCTATCTTTACTGTTTCATGTTGTTTTTTGCTGTTCTTTGGCCTTGCCATATTTTGTCACACTTACATTCGATAAACTGTTGTTGTTAAAACGATCGTACATATTGGCTTGAAAATGAAAAGCAGAACAAAATAGGGTGTGGGTGTGAGTCTTGATTCTTTTGCGCGTTTGAAAATTGATATTCCCAGATGCGGGCATAGACTCACAGCCACAGCCACATCAAGACGCCCATACAGGCACAGGCACACCTTGCATTCACAGCCGCACATCCACACCCACACATCCTCATCCACGCCCACAACCACACCAATACGCTCATACAGGCACACCTCACACGCACCCACACTCACACCCCACACCCACAACCTCAGAACAATTACTTGAGGCAATGCTAATTTTCCTAACTTTGCTAAGTATCCATCCCCGAATTTCAGAAAAAGTATTTGAGTCAATGCTAATGTCGCTGACTTTGCTAACTTTGATAAATATCCATCTGCGAATTCCAAAAAAATAGTTGGAGGATGTGGGTCGGTGTGGTTGTGAGTGTCGGCGTGGGGTGTTTGGAGTGTGGATTTGGATGTAGGCGTGAGGTGTGTGGGATGTGAATGTGGGTTTAGGGGTGCGTCACTTACGCATAACACCCACATCCAGAGCCGCACCCATCCACACCCACATGCACAGCCGCACTAACCCACATTCCCACTGCCACGCACACTCACACTCGCACCCACACATCCTAAACCCCGGACACCCACACCCTCTTTTCTTTTTATCTCTCATTTATTTTCGTGTTATAATATTTATTCGTCGCCAATCTCATAATCATGACGTCGCGGTGAAGCGAAGGCAGGAACGAAATTTAATCGCTTTCCGGCGAATTTTTATTAACTTTGCTTTATTAACTATTCTTGGGTTGTCAAGCACAATCTTCTTAATCATGCGAACCGTTACCAGTGCGGATTACCCAGAGGTCAATCGGGTCTTGTTGCTAGGTGGTGCAGTGTCCGAGGTAGTATTAAGTATAGAAACAACGCCTATTCGAATGAGACCCAATACTATTAATCAATAACTTCTTTTTAATGACAAGATAGAACATCGTATTTTTTTGTGGAAGAATTCGCTCCTCTCAATTCAAAACTGTTTTCTATTTACTTGTCGGTCTTCGAAAAAAACATATCAATATTTACGTGTTTTCACAATGAACTATAATATCCATTACTTGGAAACTATCTTGGGGCTGTGGGTGGGGTGTTTGTGGGTCTCAATGTGAGCAAAAAACAGATCTATGCTTACACCCACACTCGCACCCTCTATTGGTCAATGCTCAACGAATGCGACTTCGAGACAAGTTTGGTACAGATTCTAGTTTTCCGCCTCAGAAAACCTTCGATTATAGCCTATATGATCGGAAAATAGAGTTCTGATTGTAGATCAATTAGAGCGTGCACAAAAACAGAACTGATTCTTACCTATTTATCATTACAATGGGTGAAACAGTCTTCTTCTTTCCTAATGTTTTAGATAGCATTTTGTAGCTCTTAAAATTCTATATCGAATGATATATAATAGTTAGCGTTCTATTTGACTAAGATAGGAAATTTCTTTTACGAAAGTAGCGATGGGTCGATTCTCCCATGATAAGCCACAGGGAAAAATCAGTATTTTTGCAATAACTCAGAAGGAGCTCGGCTGATCTTGCTCATCTTCGAACTCAACAGAGACACTGTTGAGACTGAACTGTGTACAAAATTTCATCGCGATCGAACTCTCCTTTCAAAAATTTTCGTGTAAAGGATTGGTCAGACACACTGACCGATCCTAGAATGTATTTGTTAAGTAGACAAAAATGATATATGAGAAAGAAAAGAGCAGAATCCTTCGCATAGATATGAGTGGCTATCGAGCTCGGATGATGCGAGACTGATTCGAATCCAATGCGAACCGATATTTTTTTTGCTCTGTTAGTTTATTTTTTCATTAAAGTTTGTCAAGAGTTTTTGCCTTGCAGTCCGATATACCTTCTCGAAATCTGATCGTGGACAGGGGTAATTCACCACGACAGATTCAAATATGTTATTTCTATTATACGAGAACGTATCTTTCGAAATCAGTCCGACGTGACATGTGATGAACTATTAAGAAAATTACATACAAATATACTATTATTTTAACGATTCTAATAACTGTACAACGTTCAAAATTTATACATGAAGAAAACAGCAATGAGAAAATTCATCAAGGAAGATTTTAGAAAATGAATCCCATTTTTAGTTACACTATGCATTTCTTCGTAAAAGTATTCATACTTCAGATAAAATTATACTGTAAAATGAAAACATGGTTTCTTTCGGAATCACTATGATATAATCCTTGGCACAGTTGTGATAAATACATTCATATGGAAATATAAGAATGATTAACGTAGACAAAGTCTTTATCATTCATCGATATTAATAAAATGTTTATTGATTTAGAAAAAAAGCAAACCTTGACCCAGTCTACCACAAAAAGAAAGGGAACCAACATCACTGAAATTTTAGTAAATATGACAAAAATTTTTCTTTCTTGTTCTTATAACATTTTTAGTTTTATTTTTCTAAAAGGAAAACACTAAATCAGTCAGCCACTGTGAACAGTGTGTCATAATTACTTGCCGATTCATACTATTAGTCTTTTCAGAAGGATACCACCCTCTAAGCTTGAATTACTTCTGAATGAGGTATTAAAATGAAAAAAGAATGAAAATTCTTTTCTTTTTAATATTTATTCCGTAATGATTTACTCTTTTTAAGAAAAACGTTTTCACTGATTTGAAAACTTAAAAGAATTGATTTTTTTTATGTTCACGTGTTAATGAAAGAGTAGATTGTGAAAAAACTCAATCTCATTGTTGAATGTTTGAAATTGAATTTTGTAATGCTTGCATGAATGTTTCCACATCATGCGACTTCATATTTGGATTTCATTTTTCTGTTTCTTGTAAAGAAAAAATGAATGACAACAACAATTATAATTCCAAAGTATTCTTTTTTCTGATTTATCTCGCATCAGTGCTATTCATCAACAGACATCCACACAAAATAATGAATTATAAATATTTCTACCTAAATGACATGTTATTCCTTTCGAGCAATTGATAAAACCAACAATACAGCATCGAAAATTGAAGTACGACTACATTTATTATTGCATAATAAATACTTTATCTTTGTTTGTGAAAAATGTTTATATTTCACTACGACTTAAAAGTCTATAGTATATCAAAGAAATCATGTTTTTTTGTAGTCTAAAACACGTCTTTGAATATTGAAATATATTTCTTTTTACTTCTCGAGTTAGAATATAGTTTTAGAACACTTATTTATTATTTTTCTATCAAATTTGATAGATTTCGAAGTAATCTATAAAAATATAATTTACATATAAACGAATCTTCCCTTGTGATCAACTCTATTGTTATTTTATGCGCATTGGAAAAAAATGTTGGCCTGCCAGGTAAATGCTGCTGTCAATCCACACATTCTCGTCATTGCAATACGTGTTTGATCATGATTAATTATATTTCTCTTGGTAAACTGTAATAAGCAACATTGCTTGTTGATGCGTCAAGGACGGCATATGTTTTTCTATGACACATTTCTTATTCACATTTTCTGTTTTGCTTCCATTGTGTGTAAATGCAGAACGTATTTTATGTGCTAGACGTTAAAGAGAATAATTGCCTGTAAAAACTTACAAAGAAACACTACCAATTCAATTACTAAACTACGAGAAACAAAAATATGAGTTATGCAACAGCTTATGCTCTTATTATACTCGCTGGTAATACCAATCCTGATGTTGCAACAATGTCAAAAATTCTTGGAAGCGTTGGAATCGTTTGTGATAATACAAAAGCACAAAAAGTGATCGATACGTGTAAAGGAAAAACTATTGATCAAATTTTTGAAGAAAGTATCAAAGAAATATCAACTTTATCAGCTGGTGATACAGCTGTTGGATCCACTGTTAGTGCTGGTAAAGTTCCTGCTGAAGAAGAAGAAGACATAGGATATGGTTTATTCGATTAAATCAGTTACTTAAACAGACAAATAACACAATGCCATCATCATTCGTATTTGTTACGATGGGTTTTCCTCCTTATGTGTGTCTTTTCAATTAATACTAATAAAGAAAAAGCCAGAAAATAACCCAACTTTAACATTAATAAATATAACAACCTTTTCTTTTGTTATTTTGGAAACAAACACTCTGATCAAATAGATGATGTGATGACGAAAATGTGCGAGATAATGGCACCATTGACTAGCCAGAGTAAAATCGTATGGAAAAAGAAATGTGAACAATATGGTTAGGCTCTTGTCATCGCGCTATTATTCGGATTCCGATAGATTCAGAGTATATTACAAAGTGCTTTCTTTTGAAAGATGTATGTGAAAATATTGGAACCAACTTCTCAATAGTAATGTCGTTTGTTGATAGACACGACGGAAATTGTTATTTCGCTCGTTGTTAGAAATGGATTGAACTCAAGATAATTGTCAGATCGTATAGTACAGTTAGCTAACTGTGCTGAGTCTGTTTAAAAAAACAATCCCTCCAGGGTAAGAGAACATGCGAACAGAAAATGTGTGGAACACTGAGGATAGCTATTAAATTATCGATAGTATAGATTATAGTCGTTCTTGGGTGCTGGGGATGAGAACATATCCATACCAACATCTACAAGCAACACCCCACACTCACACCTGCCCTAGATGTCTGGAGTGATATTGACATACCCTTATCATACTCATTTCTTAATGTGCATATAAAAAAAAGACAACGAAAAACATCAGTGTAAAAGGTTGAGTATTCGTCGACATTGAATTACACTAGAAGCATTACAAAGCATTTGTGATTAGCGTCAGAAATATGAGAACGGAAGATCAGTCGTTCAGCGATTGATTAATTTAGAAAAGGAACTTACAAAAGAATCGGCTATGAAGTTATGCAGCGATCGTGCTTTGTCTGGTTTATTTTATCAATAGTATACTACTGGTCACCATCACTATGAATATGCTTTACATGCATATTTGGATCTGTTACGATCTATTCTACCATTAGTTCCTCGGTGAAGATTTTTATGTCAATTCACCAAGCATTGCGCTGAATGTGCAGCATTGAAGTTTTTATGTATTCTTTGTTTGCATCCAGTCTCGGAGAATGAAGTGTACAATTTATTTTGTGATTTGTTATGTGATATAAATGGTGATATATTAACTCGAAAATATATTCGTCATATGGCCATAATGATTCGACAGGTATACAAATGTACAGACTGACCATTTCCATATTCACTCAATTGTTTAAATTTCCATGAAGACGACGAAGCTCTACAGAAGACACTTGCGGTCGAAGAGCTTTTTTCATCAGATGAATTCTGTAGATTGATGAAAAAGAATCTGACAGCAGGACTTCTCGTTGTTTACGAAATGCTTAATAACTTAGGCGATCGTTTCTATCGATCAACGCTTCTCTATAAATTATTACCAAAATATGATACTCTACAATCTGAAACGCAATTTACTCAATGAATTTCGTTTGTTTCCTATGAAAAGATAGTTTCTCAAAGAGTTTTTGTTTTGCTTGTCTATTCTATTAAAATTTGAGTGAATCCTAATATATTTTATGCACGGTAGTAGATTTTTTTGTGGTATTGCAAATAAATTGAGATTTGATATACGTTGACTAAAGAGGATGATTATAACTAAGCAACTTCTCATAAAATCAGTGGCACTAACAAAGGATAAAAAAAGATTCAAAATTTATTCATGGTATAATGAATATTAAAAAAGTGCACACAAGGGTCTAGGTGTAAGTGTGGGTGTAAACATAGATCTGTTTTTTGCTCACACGCAAACCCATACGACACTCACACTTCACACCCACACCTACGCCCTTAATTTTTCTGACAAACTATTTAATGATTTTTGTTTTATTTAATTGTCTCAGTTTTTTCTTTTTTTTAATACCCTTCTACTTTCATCTAAATATTTATTTTTCATTTTATATTTATAATCGTAAATGAACGTTCTCGATGAAGTTTTAATATTTTACTTGAGCAAAAAGAATTCGTTAGGTGTAATGAAATTTTATTTTTTGTCAAACATTTTAAATTCAAACACATTTAAATTTTATTCGGTTTATGGTCTTATTGAATCGATTTCTAAAAATAAAAATTTGTAATTGGCAGATTGATTTGTTCGTTAGAAATATAGGGCGATCTGTTGTCATAGGATTTTTTCGTAACATCTTCAACCAAGTTTATGAAAATCGACTCCCAATTCTAATAATTTCTCGAAAGCAGCTCCAAAACTCTTGCTAAAACGATAATAATCTGTTGCGTATTCTACTACATATCTTTTAAATCGAGGATCTTGAATCAGCGCTAAATCAGTTGGTAACATCATGAGAACTTGTGTCTTAACATCTTCGAACTGTTTTGGACCACTCCATTGACGTTCTTGCCAATGTTCTTGTAATAAAGAACGAAAAAATTGGTTTGAAAATGTATTCGGTGTAGCCGTCCAATGTCCATCATAACCACTTCGATCTATGTGACATCCACCCATAGAATGCGCACCAATTAAAGCAACAATTTCACTATCATTGAAACCCATTCGATAGAAAATATCTCGAATATGTTGAACTCCTTGAGCAGCATCTGGTAATCGACCATCCGGTGGTGATTGTTTCCCATCTCTATAATCCACTCGTCCATGTCGCCATCTAATAATCGGTCCGCCCATTTTTTCGAGAGCAACGACACCGGCGAGCGTATACAAATCTGCATAGGTTAAGCCCGGATACGCATGATAAACACTTTCCAAACGTTCTCGAGCTATGTGCAAACCTAGAATAAGAAAGTAAAAGAAATAAACATTTTCAATCAGTTGTTATGGAACACATTTAAGAAATGATTTTTCGTTTCTCGAAAAACTCAAACGACTGAAAAAAATTTCAATTTTCAAATTGATAAGATATTGATTAGTAGATAAAAGTAAAAAAGTACTGCTAAAATTAAAACTCTTTTTTTTGCAAATAAAGCATACATTTTGAAAGAAAGAACATTTTCTCTATCGAACTTATATTTCAGTTTTGACACAAAAGTTTTGTGAAATACGATCTCAAAGGAGTGTTGAAGTGTTTAGGGGCAGAAATTTGCACCCCTCCTCTCCCTCCTCCTACAGACAGTGACAGACACTCACATGACCCATCACAGACAGTGACAGACATCTTAATTAATTAATTGATCCTCACAGACCGCGACAGAGAAACGGTAGTTCTAAAACATTAGATAAACGGTTAGCTACAAATGTATTGCAAAGAAGTTGAGCAAAACAATTTCGATAGTAGCAACAGATCTATCGTGTTTCACATTTTTAATCCGGCAAGGGATTGCGATAACAGCTTTTTATTTAGTAAACATTAAAACTACGAAATAACGGATGATTCAGATTAAACTGCTGGTTTGTGACAGACTTTTTTTCTTCAGTTAGATTCAACTGAAAATTTTGATTCTGATGCTTAAAGATAAAGAATTTCGAATAGACTTTATTGATATGTTCTTTTGGAAAAACGCCTGTACCATTGTTCTCTGGAATTAAAAATGTTAGATGACAGAAAAACACTACTTGCTTGTCAATTAACTACAATAAAATAACATTGTTATTTGCTCCATAGTTATTATATTTACTATTCAAAAACACGATGAAAAAGTCTTGAAACGTAGCTGTTTTTAGGTAGAAGCTCGCGTTCATAGACTGAGTTCGTCAATCTTGACTCTTGTCTACAAAGTCCAGCTAATTATCTAGTTTTGAAGCGTTTTCACGGCTATGAAAACATTTCAACATCGTTATCCCGTTAGAGTAGAAATCAATCCTCGTGAATGAAAACATCTTGCAGAGCTTGAAATTCTGCATCTTTGTACATAAAAAGAAAATTTTTTGTGGGTCTTTGTATTAAGGCGATTGGTTGAGAAAAGTAGGATGCCATGATTCGTGAACATGTTTTTGATATTTTTTAGGAGAACTAACTAAGATTATGGAGCTCAATACATCAAGAGATATATAGAAAAATTTCTACATTTCTTACTGGAAAATTGGAAGTTTAAAACTAAATCTAAGCGAGAAATTATCAATTTTTACGTAAATCTGATTTTTTAGTTGAGCAAGTGTTGTTTTTCTGTCATGGAACATTTTTAATTCTAGAGAAAAAAGATGTAGATGTTATTCAAAACGAACAAATCAATAAAATCTATTCGAAATTCTTTATCTTTTAGCATCAGAGTCAAAATTTTCAATTAAATCTAAATGAAGAAAAAAGGTCTGTCAAAAGCTGTCAATTTAATCTGATTCATTCGTTACTTATAAAATTTATTAAATCGATAGTGAAACAATATTCCCATATTGACATGTAAAATAAATAGAATCAAATAGGTTTATTTCTTTTGATACTAGTCGATATTTAATTCATAGATATTGGCAAATTAATGAAACGAGGCTGATATTTTCGGTTTATAACTATTCAATCATATTCTCTTTCCAAATGTTAAAAAGGATAACTCTTGATTTGGTATGTTCTCTTTCTTTTTCGTTCATCTTTGATATCAATCTGAAATCACTTTCTTTATTTTGTCTTTATGTTTTCTTTAAACTCTATTTTCTATGATTTGAAGTAATATCAAACATGATTGTGTTCATGATCAATATATAAAACACGTCGTTTTTTGATAACTTTTGTTTGTTTCTTTCGTTGATGAATCATTCGAAAAACAAATAAAAAATGCAAGCTGTATCAATAAATTCTCAAATTTGTATTTAATATTCAGAAAGAATGTTTAAAGAACAGAAGCAAAAACTGAGTATCAATGATTAAAAAAATATTTTATTAACTGAAATATATTTAGACAACATTTATTATTAGTGGCTATGAGAAGAAACATACGAGGAAAGACAAATGACATTTTGAACATGTTTTAGCAGTATATATATGGTGTGAAAATTCTACAAACTGAATCGAATCATAAATTATAGTTGTGAAATTAAGATTTGAACAACAACGATATGTGATTCACTTCTTGAAATCTTATTCGACCTCTTCGATAGGGAACAGCAGTTCGTTTAATATGTTCTCAAATGTTGAACTTGAAATATTCATACTCATATAATTACAGAGAATCTATTCAATTCTTTGAAATATTTTGCTATCTAAATTTTTAAAAGGCATTTCAAACTTTTGTTAACCGACAAATTCTTTAGTTCTCTACGTATACACACAAAATTTTAATTCGTCGTGAATTATTGTGTCATGCACTCCAGCAGAAAAATNCATTCCAAGGTGTCCGAAAGCTTTTCAGTCGGAGTTTCACGCATCTTGTAGCCCTTAGTGAGCTGTGTCTATGGTAAAAAAAGTTCGTGTCCATGGCTTGTTCCTAGCGAGATCTCGATATTTTAATAAATTTTCTTCGTAGGACCCTACTTTTCCAGTGCAACCATAGTTTCGAATTTTGACATGAAAGTTTGTCCACATAAAGTTCTCAACTAGACTAGCTTGCAAAAAAAATTCAGAATTTTTCGACAGAGTCTCTTCAGGATATGAAGACTTCAAAAAATGCATTCTGTATATAATATCTGAGGAAAAGAGCCTATTTCTTGGAATCTTCATATCCTGAAGAGACTCTGTCGAAAAATTCTGAATTTTTTTTGCAAGCTAGTCTAGTTGAGAACTTTATGTGGACAAAGTTTCATGTGAAAATTCGAAAATATGGTTGCACTGGAAAAGTAGGGTCCTATGGAGAAAATTCATTAAAACATCGATATCTCGCTAGGAACAAGCCGTGGACACAGCTCACTAAGGGCTACAAGATGCGTGAAACTCCGACTGAAAAGCTTTCGGACACCTTGGAATGTTCCCTTGTCAGACGATCTCCACTATTGTAAGAGCAAACCATGGTGTTGTTCGTTCCATATGAAAAAGAGCCCATTCAAACTCCGTGATCGGTCCGGACATCACCATATTTTACCCTTACAATAGTGAAGCGAAGCTTGCTGAAATCTGATTCCATAGGGTTAATTTGATCTTAACATTATATAAGAATGTGCTATGGGGAAAAACGTTTATCACCACTGTGGCCAGCTCGTCGAGCTCTATCGACTGGTATATCTCCCCTTCGAATCCGCAGTTAACACCTTAAGAGGTTCCCTCGTAAGTCAAGGTCAATTCTTAAGTTGTGAGACCAACTCAAATATGTTCCTCAATACATTTGTTGTTACTTGATACATCTTTGCCGTTTACTAAAACAAGTGATAATAGAATTTTAATATTTGCAATTGATAAACACCTTCATATTCTTCTATTCATACTTGCCTTTCTTTGTAGCGATATTTACAAGGTTATGCCTGTAGCATTCTATTAATTATAGAAATTACACATATAATATAGAGATTATATGCTCCCGTCATTTAACTGTTATTACAACGCAAAAATGCAGCCACGTATCGCCATTTAATCAAAGAAATGCTTAAGTATGCCTCACAATTCACGTCGTAATTTATAATGTTTAATTTTCAAAGAAAAAACTTATATTAGTGAATATGAAGAAAGCTTTCCAAAAGTTATACTATCTGGCTGCTATTCATCTCTACAAAAAAGTCGCCTTTATACACCATAAGTATTATACCATTTATCATAAAGAGACAATGCTAGTTTTACGAATATTCTTCAATGCAGTCAACAGGATGCCAAACTGACACAGTTTTCGCACACGATACTGGTAAATATGAGACATTGGCATTTTTGGGAAACAGATAATGTTGTTAAAGCATTTGAAAGTTTTTCAATGGGTTTTACTGAAAAAAAAAGAAATGATCGATTATTTCTAAGAGATATATTGGTAAATTTTTCATTTCACAAATGTTATTGTTCGATAAAACTTCTTTTCGGACAGCTACAGGCAAATCAGAAAACAAGAAAGGATATGTTTGATATCAATTTTCGGAACATGCACAATAGAACTACTTAATCATCGATGAGAACAAATAACTCGACCGAAGCATATGATCCCTGAATCAGATTAGTTTTGTAGTATGCTGCTCATTCAGCATTAGATTTCCTTGCGAAAATTAATGGACGAAGAAAATGTTAACTATCTTGATATATTACAAATAATTTCTAGTCAACCACCCAAATAGTAGAAGAAAATATCAAGGCTTCGAAAGATGCTTATTAAATCTTAACTTCACACCTAATTCAGATTTTCTAACTCAAATTCGATTGAATTGGACATAATATTTCATTATAATTCTTTTTACTAACACTTTTTTTTGCTAAATACAATACTTATTTATTGATCTCTCAATAGACTTTATATTCATCTTGTTTTTTTCACGTGCTTAACTTCTCAGCGTTGAACATTCTCGTGCTACAGTTTCCTCGTTCTTCTCTTTCTGTGCTCATGTTGTAGTCCACAATGTTTTGCTATTTCTTTTTTAAACTTAGAAGCATAAATGGTTAGAAGATTAATGAATAAATTTCTGGAAAACTGTCTAATCTTGAGTTTTCATATGTGCTCCATTTTTCTACACCTCCATAGAGGAAATAGTAATGGAATTTTTCGTAAAGAGGTTTCTTGGCAGTTGTACGTCTGATTACATTAGGCGATATATCGATCGAAAGTGAACAGAATTTAGTTCACAAATGAAGTTAAACTCTTTTATCAGTTTTGTTCAGAATTGAAGAATATAAAGAGAGGTGCAGACAAGGGGGAAAAAGCAGATTTCAAGATTTCAAGATTTCCAAAGATTTCCAGAGATTCCCAAAGATTTCCAAAGATTTCCAAAGATTTCTAAATACTGCAATTAAAGAAAACATGCATGATCTAATAAATATCTACTTCAGAACCAAACCTAGCCTCATGCTATGCACTTTGGGATGTGATCTATTCTGTTTACTGAAGCGAAGGTAAACGGGAAAAAGCATATTTCAAGACTTAAAGATTCCAACAGATTTTTGAAGATCTGAAACTGTGCTAGTTAAATGAAATCTGCATACTTGAATAAATCTCGACCTGAAAACTAAGACGAGTTTTTTTTATTCACTTTGCGATGTGCAGTATAAATATCAATTTCTCGCTTACTTAGAAAAACTGGAAAAAACAAATAAAAGTTCAATTTTTTCCTTCATCATCGTCGACGAAGAAGAGATTCTAAATTTGATCTTTTTTGTGAACATCTTCGAGACTTCATGACGCTAAACATAACAGCTTTTTCTCTTTTTCTTTTACCTCATATCGCAGTGAATGAAAAATGGGCCGTTTATGATTGTTCTTTTTCATTATTTTAGGAATGAATAATTGATACATATATTATGATAAAATACTGTTTCAAGAATAAAAATCAAAACGTGAAAGTTAAATAAAAATAAAAGAAGAATAAGGTGTTTATACAAAATTTCAGAATTTTTTTCAACAAAAAAAAAATCAAATTTTAGTTTTCTTAGTATCATAAGAATTATCGACATCATTTTCTACCAAACGTTTGTTATTTCTTGTTACCTTTTTTGGTTTTGCTGTTGGTTTATTTGTTGAATCATTCAAAAAAGCAGCTACTGTTACTGTTTCTGTGAGAGGCTGTTGGCGTAGAAGTTGCGAAGGTAACAAAGACAACGTTATTGCAGTTGAAATATTTGGATCATCATTTCTTTGTTCTTGTTGTTCATCATTTATTATCAAACTTTTGATTTTTCTCATTACTGTGCATTTTTGGTTATCTCTCAAATGACGATAATAATAATGATGGTTATAGTGGACTGAGAATTTAATCTTTTGCATATATCTCATTACTATTTGATAAAGGAAAATAAAAAGCAACAAATTATATTATTAATCACAGATGTTCGATTGAGAAGAATTTCTATTTGTTGCTACATATGTATTCGTATACTATTGAAAAATGACAAGTATTCTTTCGGCTAAAAAATTCTCTCGTTTCATTTAGAGTTTCATGCAGATTCAGAATGTGTTGTTCTTCTCGAAAAATATTATAGGCAAAGATATGACTTTATCAATACTTGTACTTTCTTTTCAATAATATGTTTATCACATTGAAAAATAGGAAGAGAAATATTTCAGACGCTTTGTTATTTTTTATGACAAACATTTTTTTCAAAAGAATATTACTGAATCCCTTTTTTTACCTTAAAAAAAAGTTTTCTTCTATCGTATGCACTAAATTCATCAAAGATCACATTTACTGTACGTAGGATAAATATGTAAATCTTTTTTATACAGCTCTTCTAAAAGACTGGAAAATTAAGCATTACATATAAATATTTCGATGTCTTAGAGAAGACCTTGATGTATCTAATCGTGAAAATGATTTCTCGAACAAAACAATGAAACGTCTATAAATATTGTTTTTTCTTTTCAAACCAAAATTCGCTGAGTTTTAGCAAATATCCCAAGTAATACCATTAATTTTATGCATTAACTGGATACGGGATAGATGTGGAATGCTGATGGAGGTCTCCGACAAGTCATCACCATTACATTCAGGGACGAACTTTGAAAAACTAATTTCACAGACCGATAGAGAAAAGATTTCTCTACATGGTTGGTTAAGAAAACTTTTCAAAACATTGGAAAAAAAAGTTACATAGATTTTAAAAAGCATAATTGGTTTTAATAATGTATTTATCTCTTTTGGTTCTATATTCAATTTCGTTTGATCCTTCCGAAGTCAAATTTCCCGTTTTGAATTAGTTAAGAATGACTACGACCGATGGACATCAAGGGTTAGGTATAATTCTCTTGAGAAACGGACTATTTAGTTTGAAAAGATCGTCGAGAACTGAAATGTTTACTACATGATGATATCTGTCATGTTTGAAAACCTTTCTTATGTATTACACAAGTTATTAACCTATATTGTATATACAGTTTCGCAAGATATAGACTCTCTGCGTTGTAAAAATATGGCTTTCTTCAAGAGTTATAGTAAAAACTAACTTAGCATTGAAAAAGAACCAGTTTTGAAGTTCAAAAGATAATGAATCTAGAAGAGAAGTTTCAAAAAACAAAAATAACTAAAAGTTTGAGGTAATCTAACAAAACAAAGTAGCAAAAACTTGAGTTTGAACCGGATCAAAGTCAGAATACTTCGTGATATGTGATAAGAAAGAGTTTTAGTAGTTTTAGCTATTCGCTTCTACAGGAAAAACACTGCAAAAAGATATTGTTGTCGGCAATAATGATAGTATTGTAAGCGATATTATATTTTAAATGAAATACCGTTCTCTAGAAGATTAATGCTCGAAATTATCTTCATATTACGACAGAGGTACCAAATCAACCCATAAATATGGATTCACAAAATGTCAGTTTTGCTTTTTTGGTTTTCAAATGAAAATTGCTCAGTGAGGAAGAATTTCGAAGACCCAAAAGACGTCCAATTTTATCAGAAGACAATTCAAGAATTACTAAATGAATAGCTTGGTTACAAAGTGAAAAAAGTTAAAAAAAGTTAGCTATAATCTTTTCCGAGATTTTTTTCTCTCAGCGTTATTCGCATCATGTTTTTCTGCTTTAGGCGAAGTCTGTTTACTTCGTGTTTCGCACTTTTTCGCTAACAGCTTTTTTTTAGAAATTCTTTATTCTATAGATATGCTTATTTTCTTTTGATTATTTTATATATATATTTACTTTCTCAATGCAAAGGATAAGCTTAGCTAACACTTTAGTGTTGCCTTCTGACATATTTCTGTTAAAAAATGATACTTTTTATTCTTACGTAAAGGAAGCTTTAGGTGAAATTCTTGCATCCTACTTGAAATTTCTAAGTACCAGTTCTATGGATTGCTTGTTACGTATTGATGATATGTTTTCATTTATTTCGATTGATTCTTCAGAATTTAATGATTTGAGAAGCAAACTAGCATTTCAATTGAACAATGGAACTTTCGTCGTCAGTCCTGGATTCAAACATATTTTAAATAATTTTATTCAAATTCTTCGTGACAAAGAGAAAAATGATAGTAATAGAAATAGTGATGAACAACAAAAAGAAGAAATATTTAAAATAGTTCAAAAGCATCCACTGCTTCGTTCATTAATTTCTTTCTATCAAGTTAACAACGCTGATGATTTAAGTACATCATTTTTATGTTGTCTTATTGAAAATACAATTGATAACCTTATGAGATCTAAGAATCATTATCATTATGTAAAACCAATCACTGATTTTTTCATCTCACTTTACATTTTGGGAGGAAGAACCACCTATGAATTCGTACGAAGTAATCTTATATGCGCTCTACCAAGTATAACAGCAATAAATCAGTTGATATTTACCAAATTGTCATCTTTCAAAGAATCAGAATTTCGATTTGAATCACTAAGTGAAACTTTGAATTCTCGTTAAATTACTTATGTTTTTGGCTCCGAAGATTGTACAGGTGTCGTCAAGGCAATCAACTATGATGTTGAAACAGATTCTTTCGTTAGTTTTGTTAGCCCACTTCAAGAAGGAGTACCTTGTGAAACCTATTTCCAAACTGATTCCTTTGCAAAATTAAAACAGTGGTTCAACGACACCAAGAAAGCAAACCTGCTCAATGTACTTATGATCCAACCAATCACTCAAAATATTCAATTCAGTTCAGCTGAGATTTTGGCGGCATACGGTGTAGCCGATTCTTATACTTCAACTGACATTTTGAAACGTTGGTTATATATATATATCATAAATTTAAGCAACGAAATATTAGAATAATTGGGTTTAGCACGGGTATGTTTTGAAACGAATTGCCATCTACAGGTGCAGAAGTTCTTATTTGAGAGGCCTTAAAGGGAGCTTCTTCAGGTACTACCTCGGTTTTCCATGAATTTCTGCTTATACATATTCTACGAGGCCCTAGGAAAAGTTCTGTAGAAATTTATATGCACATTGAGATTTGTCTGAGCTGTGGAATGTTTAATATGCCAATTTTCTAGAGGTATTTGCAAGATTCCAGATTTTGGGAGAAATGGAGTCTGTGAAATTCAACTTAAAATTTTGAATATTTATAAACCTTAATTATACGAACTGTCATAAAAAATTCAGAGCTATTGAGTAAAGTACATTCAAGAGAAATAAGCTGCAAAAAATTTCCCACTCGATGTAGGACCGATTGGAAAGTGTCAATATCTTGAAACTGTCATACCTCGAAAAGAGTATGGTCAAAAGATTTGGATTTTCTTTATGAAAACTAATATAGTCAATGTGTATAAATGCGCAGAGTTTCAAATCAAAGTTCGAAGAGTCGGTCTTTTCGCACACCTGAAAAGTTTCAGGAGCGGCTAGAAAATAGGCATATTAAAAATTTGGCAGCTTAGCCATATTTCAATATGCATGCAAATACTTTTAGGACTTTACTATGGTACCATGTAGTATTTATGGAGAAATTTATTCAAATCGGAGCAAAGACGCAACTGGAGAGGTTCCTTCGTCGGCTTTTTCGAACATTTATACTAGAAAATGAACGGAGAAGGTCATCTAGCGAGATTCGAAATGTAATTTCTTTTCTTTGGAGCCACTTAATCAACGCTATGTGAACTATGTTGAAAAGAAACAAAATTTTGAAAAAAATGCAAAAACGAAGTATTGTGGTTTCTCATTTCTAATTTAAAAGTATATAAAATGAAATTCTTATCTCGTTGGTTGATTCCAAAATCTCTGAAGAATATTCAAAATATTTTTTCTAAAATGTTGCAGATCTTGGATGTTTATCTGCTTCAATACTCTGGCCACATTTTTGATAAAATAGTAAACTTGAAATTTTTTTTCTTCTATTCTAGATTGTGATGGCAAGTATCTTCGTTCTATGAAACTTCTATGAGGATTTTTTGCAACACTTCCGAACATTAACTTAACTAATGATGAGAAGTGTTTTCAAATTGATATATCAGATGAATGGAGTTGGTTCTTTCTACGACGAAAACAACTGTTACTCTTTCTTCAAGATGCTACTCATCCAGCCACGAAATGGCGAAATCGACTTCTATCGGATATCGCTGATCTTACCATCGGGAATAAACAAGCAAACATCTTTCATCTCGAAAACATTGTCAAAACTTATAATAGTAAATTTGATCATGCATTAGTTATGTCTGATTTAAATCCTTCTGATCGTCAAAACTACAGATCATGTGAAAAGATCAGTAGCGATGAAGTTTTAGCAATTTTAGAATCAGATGATGATACTTATGCTACATTTCTTTACATCAAATTACTTCGTTACATAATCGATGCATTTATAAACAAAGCTACTTCAATTAGAGATCGTCTCTATTTCGCTTGGACAATAGTCTTCGTCTGCCGTCTATGGAAAGCATGGTTGAATTTAGAATTCAAAACATCAACTCAGAGAAGTAGAGACAATTACTTCATCACAAAGCCTGCCTATTATTAAGTAGAAATCAATGCACATATTCTTCTTTATTTAATATTGTTAGTTCATGAAGGCAGTTTACCATCAGAATCATTACAAATTCCATTGTTTAGCAATTAGTCATGTGAAAGTATTTTTAGAAGTGCCAGATCCTTAACTGGAACACGATCAACAATGGTCAATTTCACTGTGAATGGTAACTTAACTTGTCTGAGAAAATACTATGAATGCGATCAAATAATATAAAGCTATCTGATTTTTGGAGTTTAGTTGGCGAAAACACTTGCATCGTGAGAAAAAGGCTTCCCTCATTTCTGATTGAATATTCAAAGTTCATTTTTAGGACTGTACATTTGACAAAAGATTAGAATAAAAAAAACAACGTTCTTGATTTAATTTCATTAAATTTTGAGGTACTAATTTATAACTGACTAAATTTATCATTGTTTGTATGGAATGAAGCTAAATATATCTTTTGAAGGTCGAGGGCAATACTTCAACGAATTTACTCATCAAGAGAGCACTTATAAAGTATTCACTCTAGAAAATGCCATGAGTACTCAATAGTGGTACTCTTGGTCAAACTCGGGTACTACCTCAGTACGGCATTTGAGTACTTACCATGTATTACTGGATGTTTCTTGAATACGCGTATGTAGCTTTTGTGTACTGTAATGGTGTATGGAAAATATTTATGAACCTAAATTTCGTTCATTCCTGTTGTATTGCATCAATTTTATTCCAATATAAATCTAATTGCAAAAAATGAAGACGTAAATAATAAATGTTTGAGAAAATAATTAATAGTAGGACCAAAGCTATCATACTATCTTCACATGTGTTTGAAGCAAATAATAGAGGTACAGAAATTCTTATCGTTTAAGAGCATGAAATATTTCCCTATAAAATAAAATTTTATTTGTTAGAAATGTCAAAAAAGGATAAATTGTCGAAAACAAGAAAATTAATTTTTAAGAAGATATATATAATTAACAATGAATTGTCCATCTGCACAATCAATCATTTCGTATTATTAGCAATCATATGTGTTCAACAATGCCATAGCTCTTTTACATGTTTTGATAAAAAATTTCTTTGTTTTCGATGGTTTCACCTTTTCGTTGATATTGAAAAACAATAGAACTTTATTTTTATGAACCAAAACAAAGAGAGCTAAAACTTTCTTTAACAAAGATAAAGATTTAATCTTCATCTCATAAAGGCAGAATACAATAAATGAAAAGAAAAATCAAAAATAAAATTATTCTCAGCAACACAGATCTTAAAGTGCAAATAAGTTTAGTGTCAATTATTACATAAAAATTTCAAGTGAAATTTTTTTTATTAACATTAATAGTAATCTCTAAATAATTTATGAAAAAGAGAAATAAATATTAAATTATCTATCTGCATCGCTATCTATGTGTCTTCAAGATTATAAATCAGAATCGACTTGTAACATGTGTTGTGAGTTCATTTTGTGTCATATTATTTTACAAATAGTTTAGAAAATTTTTTTTAATGAAAAGTTTTTTATATAAATTTAGAAAATTAAATTTGAATAGATCTCTATTAACCCATATAAACAGATATTTAAACCCACTTGACAATTTAAAAGTTTAAGATGAAAAGCTCTTTTACTTTGTTTTTCAAACAGCTACTATTCGACAAAGTCGTATAAATGATTTATCAGCAAGTAATAAAGGACAAAGTAAATAAGATGTTAAAATAGATTTTTTCAACTATCCGCTATATCATGTCTACTTTCCTTACTACATGACTTCAATCTATTTGTGTAAATGAAAATGCATAAATGTTTTCTTGAATATTCTACCAAACAACGAGCGCGAGTACTACAGTTGTGTATTCACATCACTGTCTAGGACTAAATCTGTACGGGAAAACTCATATGAGTATTAGTCAAAGTGCATGAAAAGTATTCATGCATATAAAAAATGTTGGATGACTTCAACTAGAAATTTGACTACTGATANGATCCAGTAACGCTCGGAACTCTTTTTTTCCTTCTTTTGCTAGTGGTGAGACATATATTAAATCAACAAATTATTAATAAAGCTGAGAAATTTTTATGAAAAAAGCTGAATTTCGAAAAACTTTTCTTCAAAGGAAAAAAAAGTATTTTCTTTAGCGAATACCCTAAAAAAAATGAGCTTTCAAACAAAAAAACTAAGCTTATCTCTTACTGTGATAGAATCAAGGGGGAAAAAGCAGATTTCAAGATTTCAAGATTCTCAAAGATTCTCAAAGATTCCCAAAGATTTCTAAAGATTCCCAAAGATTCTCAAAGATTTCTAAAGATTTCTAAAGATTCCTAAAGATTCTCAAAGATTCCCAAAGATTTCTAAAGAAGGTAATAAAAGAAAATATGCATGATCTGATAAGTATTTACTTAAAAATCAAGCCTGGTCTCATTGTACATGCTTTAGGATGTGATTTACTCAGCTCAATTGAGTGAAGACATGGTGAAAAAAATACATCGCAAGGTTTTCAAGGATTTTTGAAGATCTGCTACTATTTTCGTTAAATAAAATCTTTATGCGCTAATAAATCTTGACCTGAGAACTGAGGCGAGCTACTTTAAAATTCATTTTGCATTGTACATCATAAATATCAATTTCTCGCTTTGTTGGAAAAGCTGTAAAGAGCTCTTAAAAGTTTAATTTTTTCTTCATCATCATGTACTAAGAAGAATTTCTAAATTTGACCGTTTTTGAGAAAACCTTCAGGGCCGTTTATCGTGCTAGATATAACAGCTTTTTCTGTTTTTCTACCTCATGTCGCAGTGAATAAAAAAAATGAACCGTTTATGTTTCTTCTGTTTTAATATTTCAGAAAAGAATCATCGTTACATATATCATGATAAAACACAGTTTCAAGAATAAAAATCAAAAGATGAAAGTTAAATAAAAATCAAAGAATAATAATATGTTTACACAAAAATTTCAAGTTTCTTAAAAAATAGTTAGATCTTAGTTCTCTTAGTAACATAAGAATTATCGGCATCATTTTCTGCAAAACGCTTATTATTTCTTTTTCCCTTTTGTGATTTTGCTGTTGGTTTATTTGTTGAATCATTCAAAAGAGAAGCTACTGCTACTGTTTCTGCAAAGTGTTGTTGACTTAAAGGTTGCAAAGGTAATGAGGATAACCTTGCTGCAGTTGAAATATTTGAATGTTCATGTACGTCTTCTTGTTGTTCATCATTGATTGTCAAACTTCTAAGCTTTTTCATCAATGTGCATTTTTGATTATCTCTCAAATGACGATAATAATTGGATAAGAGAAACCTACTATTTGATCTTGAAACAATTAACTTTTCATTACACTTACATTGAATAAATACATCATTCGTACTTTGTATAATCAAATCATAATGAACACCTTCGGTCAAGATGAAATCATGATTACCAAAAATTTCAAAATTTTCAATACTCCATTTTTCAATTGCATTTATTATGATTTGTTTTGGATCATCACTAGTTGTTGTTGTAATAGGAGCAGAAAAATTATTCGTACCCGTAGAAAACGAGCTAGAATTGTTACTAGTATCCGTAGTACTTGTACCTGTTGATGGAAGATCTGCAGATATTGGTGGCAAATAAAATCTGTGTTGTTGCTGTTGTTGTTTATGTTTTAATTCTTTGGCATATTCTTCATTTTTTTTTGTAAATAATTCACGTAAATATTCAACATTTGCTTTTAAACCAGGTCGAATCATAAATGTATTATTTCGTAATTGTATAGAACATCGTTTGTGTAAGTCAATAAATTCGTCTGCATCCCAGGTTAATATTTCAAATATATCAGGTGTTAGAAGAAATGCACTGATGTTGTTAATGCCTTGAGCCTTTAACAAGTCAACAATACCTTGACTTCCAGTAACTTGAATAACAATGTCATAAAAGTTTTGATCGTGAAGAAAAAAAATATTTGCTGGTAATATTGATGTATCAACAGTAATTTTTGACATTGCTCATGAGAAAAAATAGTTTTATCTAATACAAAATTTTGTTACAACTGACAATCTATTTTCTTCTACTATAGCTATAGAGAGAATAGATATTTGAGAGATAGAAGGAGAATAGAGAAAATAGAATGAGCGTGTTTTATATGACATGATATGACATGTCAAACTAGGCACACTTGTTCTTTTTCTTTCTGTATCAACCAAAAGCACATATATGATTAGTCTTTCTGTTTCAAAACGCGAGAAGAGAAAAGACAAAAAATTCTGAAATATCCCCAAATTTTCAACCAAGTTCATATGCACTAAAGAAAAAAATAATATGGTTGATTTTCTTTCTTGTAGCTATTTTTTCTGAACATTTTTACTTTTATCAGAATCTTTAAGAATGATATATTGTGCCCAAATCTCTGAGTTCTAAATATTTTATGTATACCAGAAACGATGAAAGCCTATTCGTTTATAGGCTTAAATGCGGTAAATTCATAATTAAAATCAATTATGTTCTTCAAAATCTATGTCATTTTTTTCAATGTTTTTTAGTTTTCTTTACAAACTATGCAGAGAAATCTTTTCTCAACCATTCGGCGAAATTATTTAAAACTTAACTTTATTAACTATATGTACATTTAGATTATTAACATATCATTCTAATGATCGTTACAGTACATCGAAAATCTAATCTTTTGCATATATCTCGTTACTATTTGATGAAGGAAATAAAATGCAGAAAGTTATATTATTGATCACAGACGTTTGACTGAGAAAATTTTCTGTTTGTTACTAAACATCTTTTCATATACTATTGAAAAAAACAAGTATTTTATCTGTTGAAAATCCTCTGCTGTTATTAAGAATTTAATGCAGATGCAGAATGTGTTGTTTTTCTTGAAAAATATGATAGACAAAGATGTGACTTTATCAAGATTCGTAGGTTCTTTTGAATAGTATATTTATCACGGTGAAAAATGCGAAGAGAAATAAGAAAAAATTAAAACATGGATTTATCATAATTAAAAACGATTGATAGAGTTGTACAAAGTAAAGCAACAAATGAGATAATATATAAATCAACTATTGACGTATTTTTGTTTTTTATAAAGAAAACTTATTTTAATTTTATTTTTAGTTGAATTTCATTTTTATTATTTTTATTTGATCTACTTATAACTATGGAGAATATCTATAATGTCAAGCTGTATCAAATAAAAACATATTACGATAACAATGTAATAATCAATTTAAAAAAACCAACATTGAGAATAAAAAATGAAGATTTAAAATAAAAATAAAAAATGATTTATGTATTACATCAATATCAAGTTCTGATGATGGTTTCATTATAAACCAAAAATTTAGCTACATATACAAGTATATGATTTAATAATAAAAAACAATTTATTAAAAGTTATATATGATTTACAATTGATTGTTATATTGTTATCGTTATATGTTTTTATTTGATACAGCTTGACATTATAGATATTCTCCATAGCTATAAGTAGATCAAATAAAAATAATAAAATGAAATTCAACTAAAAATAATATTAAAATAAGTTTTCTTTATAAAAAACAAAAATACGTCAATAGTTGATTTATATATTATCTCATTTGTTGCTTTACTTTGTACAATTCTATCAATCGTTTTTCACGAAGAGAAATATCTCATTCTTTGTGTTATTTTTTATTACAAACATTTTTCTAAAGCATATAGTTAAAATTTTTTTCACCGTGAAAAAATTCATTTCTATCGTATGCACAAAATTCATGAAAGATTGCACATTTATTTTATGTCGAATAAATACCTACCCTTCATAGGCAGATACTCTAGAAGAATGTTGAAAATGAATCTTTGGAAATAAGTATTCCGATATTTTAGAGAGGACCTAGATTTATACAATCATGAAAATGATTTCTTGAATAAAAAAAATGAAACGGTTACAAATATATTTTTCTTTTCAAGCCAATAATCAGGTGGGTGTGAGGTTCTGTCCCTAGTTATCCGTCAAGTTTATTCGTCACCTAGATACGAAGTACATATGAAATATTGATGGACGTCTCTGAAAATTCATAACTACTGCACTCAGTGACGAATTTTGAAATACTGATTTCACAGATCAATGTAGAAAATATATCTCAACATGGTGGGTTAAGAAGAGTCTTAAAAATATCAGAAAAGAAGTGAAAGAGATTTTAAAAATATAGTTGGTTTAATAATGCATTTATCCCTTTGGGTTCTATATTCTATTTTATTTGATCTTTCCGAAGTCAAATTTTCCTTTTTTAATCAGTTAGTAATGATTAAAGATGATTGGCATGGAGAGTTAGATATAATACTCTGGAGAAGTGAGTCATTTAGTTTAAAAAGATCGCATGGAATTCAACTGTTTACTACATTATGGTATTTGTCAAGTTTCAAAAGCTTTCTTATACATTCAACAATTTAATATCATACATGTTATATATTTTCGCAAGAAACAGACCCTCTATACAGTGAAAGTATCGTCTTCTTCAAAGTTATAGTAAAAATAAACTTATCATTGAAAAGAAAGCTAGGTTCTATGTTGGTAAGATGATGAGCCGAGAAGAGAAAATTCGAAAAACAAGAATTATGGATTCAAAACATATCAGTTTTGCTTTTTTGATTTTGAAATCTGAGAATGACTCTGTAAGGAAGAATTTCGAAGTCCTTAACTACAATCAATTTCAACGAAAAACTCAACAATTAACAAATGAATGGCTCAGTTACAAAATGAAGATAGATCATAAAAAGTTTTCAAAATGATTTCTAAGATATTTTTTCTCAGCTTTATTTACATTATGTTTTCCTGCTTTAGGCGACGTTTGTTTACTTCATTTTTCACATTTTCCACTAACGATGTTTCTTATTTAGAAATTCTTTATTCTATAGATTTACTAAATCTCGTTTGATTTACTTTAGATATACGTTTGCTTTCACAATGCAAAGTTTAACCTTAGCTAATACTTTAGCACTGCCTTCTAATATATTTCTATTACAAAATGATAATTTTTATGCTTACGTAAAAGAAGCTGTAGGTGAAATTCTTGCATCCTACTTAAAGTTTTTAAGTATTAATTCTGTAGATTGCTTGTTGCGTATTAATGATATATTTTCATATATTTCGATTGATTCTTCAGAATTCAATGATTTAAGAAACAAGCTAGCATTTCAATTGAACAATGGAACTTTCATCGTCAGACCAGGATTCAAACACACTTTAAATAATTTTATTCAAATTCTTCGTGACAGACAGAAAAACGATAATAGCAGAAATACTGATGAACAACAGAAAGAAGAAATATTTAAAATAGTTCAAAAGAATTCACTACTTCGCTCATTAATTTCTTTCTATCAAGTTAATAATACTAATGACATTAGTGCGTCATTTTTATTTTGTCTTATTGAAAATACAATCGATAATCTTATAAGATCCAACAATCACTATCATTATGCAAAACCAGTCATTGATTTTTCTATCTCACTCTACATTTTGGGAGGAAGAGCAACCTATGAATTCGTACGAAGTAATCTTATATGTGCTTTACCAAGTATAACAACAATAAATCAGTTGATATCTACCGAATTACCATCTTTCAAAGAATCAGAGTTTCGGTAAGTGGTTTACCCATTACGTAGAACTGTTGAAATTTAAACTAACAACTTTTCTTCGATTCTTCTCTTTTCATATAATAATTGAACGTTCTAGATTTGAATCACTAAGTGAAATTTTTAATTCCCGTCAAATTACTCATGTTTTTGCATCGGAAGATTGTACAGGCGTCGTCAAGGCAGTCAAATATGATGTTCAAACAGATTCTTTCATTGGTTTTGTTAGCCCACTTCAAGAAGGAGTACCTCGTGAAACCTATTTCCAAACTGATTCATTCGCTAAATTAAAAGAGTGGTTCAACGACACCAAGAAAGCAAACTTGCTCAATGTACATATGATACAACCAATCACTCAAAATATTCAATTTGGTTCAGCTGAAATTTTAGCGGCGTATGGTGTAGCCGATTCGTATACTTCAACTGACATTCTGAAGCGTTGGTTATATATATATCATAAATTTCAACAACGAAACATTAGAATAGTTGGATTTAGTACAGGTATGTTTTGAAACGAAGCCCTATTTACATGTGCAGACGTGTCTATTCAAGAGGCCTTCGATGGGGCTTTACCAGTTACTACCTCAGTTTTTCATGAATCTGTTATCTAAGTACACCAGATGATGTTTTAAGAAAATCTCTATAGAAATTTATGCACTTTGAAATTTAGCTAAGCTGTGGAATATTAACATGTCAATTTTCTCGTGGTACTTTTAAGATTTTCGACATTGGGAGAAGAGCAGTCTGCGAAATTCAACTTAAGACTTTGAATGTATAGAAGCCTAAACTATACTAGCTGTCATAGAAAATTCAGAGCTATTGAGCAAACTGCATTCAAGATAAATAAATTTCGAAAAGTTTCCTATATTAAGTACGACCGATGGAAAAATGTCAATACGTTGAAACTTTCATATACGCAAAAAGTACGATTAAAACTTCAGGATTTTTTGAAATGAAAACCAATACAGTTAAGATGTATAAAAGCGCAGTTTCAAATGGAAGTTCGAAGGCCTGGTTTTTCCTGAAATCTGAAATTTTTCAGGACCATTGAGAAAATATTCATATTGCAAACTTGCCAGCTGAGACATATCGTAATATACATCTAAATGCTTTAAGGGCTTTACTGGAGCATCATGTGGTACTTATAGATAAGATTCATTGAAATCAAAGCAAAGACGCAAGTGAAGAGGCTTTTTCGTCGATCTTTTTTGAAAACTACTACTAGAAAATCAATCGAAAAGGTCTCCTGGCGAGACTCAATATGTAATTTCTTTTCTGTAGAACCATTTAATGAATGTTATGTGAACTATCTTGGGAAGAAAGAAACTTTGAAAAAAATGCGAATTGAAGTGTTTTGTTTTCTCGTTTCTGATTTAGAAATATATCCAATTAAACCCTTGTCTTATGCTGCTTGCAAAATTTCCGAAGAAGATTCAAAATATCTTTTCTAAAATTTTCCAGATGTTAGATCTTTACTTGCTTTAATACTCTGCCCGCATTTCTAAAAAAAACACCAGTAAATTTGAGAATTTTTCCTTTCCGTTCTAGATTGTGATGGAAAATATCTCCGATCTATGAAACTTCTATTAGGATTTTTTGCAAACCTTCCGAACATTAACTTAACTAATGATGTTAAATGCTTTCAAATTGATATACCAGATAAATGGAGTTGGTTTTTTCTACGACGAAAACAATTGTTACTCTTTTTTCAAGATGCTACTCATCTAGCCACGAAATGGCGAAATCGACTTTTATCGGATATCGCTGATCTGACTATCGGAAATAAAAAATCAAACATGTTTCATCTCGAAAACATAGTCAAGACTTATAATAGTAAATTTGATCATGCATTAGTTATGTCTGATTTAAATCCTTCTGATCGTCAAAATTACAGATCTTGTGAAAAGGTCAGTAGCGATGAAGTTTTAGCGATTTTAGAATCGAATGATGATACATATGCTACATTTCTTTATATTAAATTACTTCGTTACATAATTGATGCATTTATAAACAAAGGTACTTCGACTAAAGATCGTCTCTATTTCTCTTGGACAATAGTCTTCGTTTGTCGTCTTTGGAAAATATGGTTGAATTTAAAATTCAAATCGTCAACTCAGAAAAGTAGAGACAATTACTTCATCACAAAGCCTGCCTATTATTCAGTAGAAATCAATGCACATGTTCTTCTCTATTTAATATTATTGGTTCACGAAGGCAGCGTACCATCAGAATCATTACAAATTCCACTGTTTAGCAGTCAATCATGTGAAAGTATTTTTAGAAGTTCCAGATCCTTAACTGGAACACAATCAACAATGGTCAATTTCACTGTGAAGGGTAAATTTTCTAAGAAAGTACCATGAATAAGATAAAATAATGTAATGTACTCTGACTTTTGAAGTTTTAGTCGACGAAAACACTTGCATCGTGAGAAAAAGGCCTCTCTCATTTCTGATTGAATATTCAAAGTTCATTTTTAGGCCCGTTTATTTGGCAAAGATTAGAATCAGAAAAAAAGAACGTTCCTAATTCAATTTCATTAAATTTTGAGGTTCTCATTTATAATTTACTAAATTTATCCTTGTTTGTATCGAATGAAGTCAGATATATCTTTTCAAGATCAAGGGAAATGCTTCAACGAATTCACTCGTCAAGAAAGTTCTTATAAAGAATTCACTCTAGAAAATATCGGGAGTATTCGTTAGTGGTACTCTTACTGAAACTTGGGTACCATCTTAGTACAGTATTCCTGTACTTGTCATGCATTATTGGATGTTTCTTGAGTACATGTATGTAGGTTTTGGGCACTCTAGTGATGTATGAAAAATATTTATGAACCAATATTTCGTCCACCCTTATTGTATTGCATTTATTTTATTTAAATATAAATTTGATTGCAAAAAAATAAAGAAGTAAATAATAAATGTGTGAGAGAAAATAAATGATAGAACCAAAGCTATTATATTATCTTCACATGTGTTTGAAGCAAGTAATAGAAGTACAGGAATTCTGACTTTTAAAGAATGGTATAAAGTATTTCCCAGTAAAATAAAATTCTACTTGTTAAAAATGTCACAAATAGGACAAATTTTCTTCTTTTTGAAAATTTATTTTTGATAAGATATATAATAAACAAAGAATTGTAAAGCTGCATAATCACTTATTCCATATTATTAACAATCATTTGTATCTAACAAATCTGTTACTCTATAGTATAATTTTGATAAGAAATTTTCTTTTTTTTTCATTGATTTCACCTTTTCGTTAATATTAGAAAAAGATTAATGAAACTTTATTTTTATGATGCAAAGCAAAGAGAGCTAAAAATTTCTTCATCAAAGATAAAGACTTAATCTTCGTCTCATGAAGTCAGAGTACAATAAATGAGAAGAGAAGTCAAAAATAAAAGTATTATTAGTAACACAGATTTTAAAGTGCAAATAAATTTAATATCAATTATTACATAAAGAAGGCAAGTACTTTTTTTTTCATTAATTTTTAATAGTAATACCTAAATAACTGATGAACAAGAATAACAAAGATAAAATTATCTATCTGCACTTCTATCCAAGTGTTTTTAAGATAATAAATCGGGACCGATTTGTGACATGTGTTGTGAGTTCGTTTTAGGCCATATTATTTTTACGAATCATTTTGAAAATTTACCTTAATGAAAAATTTTTTACGTAACTTTAGAAAATTAAAATTGAATAGATCCCTATTAACACATAAATCGATATCAAAATTCACTTGCTACTTAAAAGGTTTAAAATGAAAAGTTGTTTTACTTTTTTCGATCAATTATTATTCGACTAAATCGTTTCAAATAATTTATCAGCAAAAAAATAAAGGACAAACTAAATAAGCTGCTAAAATAGTTTCTTTCGATTTTCTGCTATATCATGTCTACTTTACTAAATACATGACTTCAGTCTATTAGTGTAAATGAAAATACATGTTTTCTTGAATATTCCACCAAACAACGAGTACCAGCACTAGAGGTGTCGGCTTAGTATTAGTATTAGCATTATTTTAATGATAATAGCGAAACTGTTGAATACGACTCTAACATAAATGTATCATAAGTTGAAACGATTTGTGTATCGCTAGAACGGACTAGTATCCTTGATTAGCTTCAATATTTTTGTGTTACATTTCTAACGTCAAACTATTATAGATGCTAACAAGTTAATACAAGATATTCTATTAATCTGTAGTCGCTGCATTCCTTTTGCAATAAAATGGTAACATGAAAGTATTAAAGCTAATCAAGGATATTAACCCGTTCTACTAATACATAAACAGTTTCGATTTGTAATACCTTTATGTTAGAATCATAGTCAACAGTATCACTGTTAGCAATAATTTAAAGCTAATACTAATGCTAATGCAACACCTCTAGCCAGTACTACACTTCTTTGTTTACATCACTTTCTAGAGCTAAATTTGTACCAGAAGCCTCACATAACTATTCGTCAAAGTGTATGAAAGGTATTCGTGTATTTAAAAAATGTTGAGTGGCTTCAACTAATAGTTTAAGTGGTGATATTAGAACATCATGTTCACTTCATGAGTGTCTTTACTAGGATATTGTATACTTTTTGACATATACGGCTAGGTGGACAATTTTTCTTTATGTTCCAAGTGTTATTTTCTTCAAATTTCTCTCCTTTAGATTTCTTACATCGAGCAGAAAAATTGACAATATTACAAAATATCAAAGCTGTTCAAGATCAAACACGATATTACCAACTACAATTTCCTAGACATCACAAACATAAAAAAAACAATGAAAAAATTTTAATACTTAATCAGAGTCTTACTGTAACTGAAATTCAAGCAATAGTCTTACAAGCTTTTGAACATGCAAAAGAACTTGTATCTAAATTGGATATAAATATTTTATTAGAAGAATATAATCTATTCGAATTAAAAGCATTAAGTTTTGAAACATACAACAGTTTGAAGAAGTCAAATCGAGTAATCGACTCAGCAACATCGGACACATTCATGGACTCTGATTCAGATAATGACAATACTGATGACTTTAATAGTAATGATGATGAAGATCAATTTCAGTATGATCTTTCAATGATAAATGATGATGATGATATACCAGATAATATTCTGCAGTCAGATAGAACCGATTTTTCTGGTATGCGAGTATTTGATTCAATCGATCAAGCGCACAAAAAGTCATATTTTGAGGTTGAAATTAATGGCAAAAATAAATTTTTACATAAACAAACGGCATGTTGGTACTTAACCGAAGGAAAAGGTCATTTATCTAGTGACCGTCTGTCGCGTGTGAAACAGACAAGCAGAAAAAACTGTTAAAAGTATACTTTTGTACATTTGTATTTCTTGTAAATAGTGTTCACCTATGGTTCAGTTCCGTTTCCATGAATTGTTTTATGTAACCAAAAGTTAGACGATACATGTGAAACAAATTTTTATATAAAATTTTTCAAAATAAGAGAAAAGATGTGAGCAGTTGAAATGTATTGTTGATCAGGATACATTATCTGTATCATCTGTGGGAAGCTGGTTGTTATATAATCACACTTTTCTGTTGTCAGCTGTAGAATAGGCTCATTAACAGTGAAAAAATAATATATTTTATTTGGTTCAACGTGCATAAGCATAGCATATTGCTTAGAAAAGCAAGAGAAAGTTTTTTGGACATTAGCTACTTTATCGGAAGTTTTGAGTGATGAGTAATTTTATTACCGTCAAGATCCAACTCTTATAGAAGAGAGTTTCATTATTCTCGAACAATAGACGAGCTTGTTTATTGTTTTTATCGCTGCCCAAGCATATCCTCTAATTGTCAAAAATTTGAATGTCGTGTTAGAAAATATCAACAAAGATAACTACAACTATTAATGAATTTGAATAGATTAACAAGAATTGTAAAAAAATTATATTGCAGTATCATCGGTTTGATCACCGCAAGGATCACTGGCTTAACGAAGAACAGGCGATTCACTTTTCTTGATAACTTGGTTAGCTCACGACAGGATATATAAGTATGACACAGCAATGTTGTGTGCACTTCGATATAGTAAAACTTTTCGATTTTAGCGTTTGAAGTGATTTGGAAATTTGCATGAATCCCCGTCTTCGAATTTATCCACTAATGCTCAACGAATCTATTGCTACCTATAGAAAACTAAATAAGAAGATTTCTAAAGATCTCTAAAGATTTCCAAAGATTTCTAAAGATTCCCAAAGATTCCCAAAGATTCTCAAAGATTTCTAAAGATTCCGAAAGATTCTCAAAGATTCCGAAAGATTTCTAAAGATTCCCAAAGATTCCCAAAGATTTCTAAAGATTCCCAAAGATTTCTGAAGATTCCCAAAGATTCCCAAAGATTCTAAAAGATTTCTCGAGATTTTAGGGACTAAAATCTGCTTTTCCCCCCTTGTAATAGGCGCTATGTTTATGCATTCAAGCTATTCTTTCCATGCACTTTTAATGCGCGATTTGTTATGTTAGATGAAGTTAGAATATTGTTTATGGTTCCCCTTATTCAAAACTGCAAGTCACAACTTTGAGAGAAACAGTTATAGTATCACTTTTAGCTTCAAATATACCTTCTTTGTGTGGTCCTGCCAATAAAATTAATATAAATCCGGAGTTACAGATGTTAACATCATTGTACGAGTAATTATGCGCATGATCTTATAATATTTTAGAATTGCAGAACTATTGGAAAGAATATGATCTCTTCTTCTAAAATAGAATGAATCAAAATGAGTAAATATAATGGTTGACTTTATGCAGACATTATCAATAGGCATTTCACATTTAGACATTCTAATAGTGAATGGAAGACTTTGGATTAATTGTATCACTCTTTTCTAAAACCTTTAACAAGAACTTACAGGGAAAAGTATCATGAATTTGAATTTTTGTTTCAATCAAATGTGTAAAGTCGTCTACATTGGATTTGAAAATTTAAAATATTCTATACGGAAAAACTTGAAAACAAGAAAATCAAGCATTAACATATAAGACTGAATAAACTGGTAATTACACACTCTTCACCAATCATTATTTCTCTTGGGTTCTATTTCATCTTCTTAATGCTTCATCCTCCCTCTACTTCGCTAATCGAACACAACATATACACTTTCTTCTACTCTTAATATAACTCTGTTCTTCTTCATTTACTAATTATATTATATGCTCAGCGTATACAAAGGGAATAAATGGAATGCAATAAAGTAGTATATTTGGAATTTAATTTGATTTGTTGTTACATTAATATCAAAACTATTGCGGTTATGTTTTCAAGATGAGTAGTAGTTCGATATTAAAGCTGTAGATCAATGGAACGTGAAAATAAAATACCAAAGGTGGATTTCTCGTGGACTTTCATCAACAAATGCATATCACACACTAGTGCTTAATAGTTGCCTAAAGCAGGATTATGAGAATCGAGTTCATATTTGCAGATTAGTTTTAGTAGCGACAGCACCTAAAGATTTAACGATAAGTGAATTCTGTTGATGACCATCGACCATCGAGGATTTAATAATATAAATAGGCGTACAGCTTTTCTAATTGAATTAGTTCTATCAACTGGATGAATTAATTTATTTTTATTTAAATATTAGAAAATTGGTAGTCTCGTACAATTTAAGATCATTCCAAACAAATGCCGTTAAAAAACATTCTTCATCAAATTTTCTTTTTTCTTTCGGTATGCCACCAAGCGATAAGTAGAATTGATGTGTTTGCTTCTTATCAACTGACCAAACAATGAAATTCTTTGGCTGAAACGATACAAGAATATCATTCCAGACAATTTTCCATAATTCATAACCAATACCACGATGTTGATATTGTTTACAAAGAAATATATTATGTATTTCGCAATCATACGTTTCATGATCAACTATTTTATGAAGTTCAATTGCTTGTCCACCACGGCACCAACCAACTAAATTACCATCATCAATTTCAGCTACATAAAATATGAACTGTGAGTTATTATTAAATTTGACTGACCAATGTTCTAATCGCTGTTCCACCTCATCATCAATAGTTGGAGTTTCCAAAGCTTCGTCCATTATTTGTAACATCTTCGGCAGATCACCTAAAACAGCCTTTCGAATGATAATCTTTTCTAATTGTACCATCGCAATTATTAGTTATATGTGTTGAGACATGCACAATATTTATCTGGAAAAATGATTTGTATATGTGTCATTTTACATGCATTCTCTGTCCACGTAATCAAATGCGTGTCATATCAATATCGTTGACGTCATATTATCAAAGAGAAACTATGCACACCTTTGATATCGGCATTGTTTGAGTGAAGAACAGCTTGCTTTTTAACTCTTGTTTAAGTTTCGATTTCAGGAGATAAGAAAAATTTGTGCCCATTTCCGATGTAATTCAATTTAAGATGTACTTTAATTATTCCTTATACTTGATATACTTATTTTCTCAAAAATAAATTGCAGTGAAATTTTTCTAATATATTAGAATTCTCAAGTTTGTATTCAATAATATTGTCGTATTGATATGTTCACATCGATATTTGTAGAATACGAAATAGCCATGAAAATTGTTCTTGTCGACAATAGGTACCTTACGTTGCAAAAGCAACAAAAGTTAACTTATCATGAAGAGAAGTATCTATAAACAATAAAATTCATTGTTCGATAAAAATATGCGTTTAATATAACGATGGAATCATGTAGTTTTCACGAGGATAAAAATAATGTTAATATTTTGTTCATATTGATCATTTCAGCAATATGTTTTGCATTTTCATCAGTTGATGGTAGACATTGCTTTAAAAATCATGAAATTGAAGTGAAATTAAACTTGAACCAAGTCACATCAATCGGTACTTTGATTTTAGCAAAAGTCTTAGATTACAATAGCACATTAAATAGACTATGT